>RZGM01000183.1:0-35500 GCA_027886205.1 Fusarium piperis | reverse complement strand
TAACCCTAACCCTAACCCTAACCCTAACCCTATTTATAAAAAAGGTTTTAATTTAATAAGGGTATTTTTTATATAATAAAAAAAGCTTATTATTAATTAAAGGAATTAAATATTATACTTATTTATATAGAGCTATATAAATCTTAACTAAGATAGTATTTAATTATTTTTTAATAAATATAAGATTAAGTTTATATATTTATTATAATACTTAGCTATTATTATAAACTTATTTCTTTAAATAAATTATTTAAAAAATAAAAATAATAGTTAAAGTAGTTATTAATTATAATAAGTAATAATAATATTATATAATTTAAAATTATAATTATTATAAAATATTAGCTTTAGACTTAGACTTTTAAATTTATTATTTTAATTTTTAATTCTTTTCCTTAAGAGCAGCTACTTTATTATATAAGGTAATTAATTTCTATTTCTAAGATCTTATTAATAAAGAGTAATTAAATATAAAGCCCTTTAATTTTAAATAGCTCTTAATATTTAACTAAGTTTTATACTTATATTAGTTATTATATTAAAAATAAACTAAGGTTTATTTTTTAAACCTTTTAAGTATATTTTTTTAATAAAGATATTTTTATTTAATAAAAGTAATTATCTTTAAATATTTTTAATCTTAAATAGCTTAATTCTCCTTTAGCTTTTATAAAAAATAAAAAAGTTTTTTATATTTTTTTTATTATTAATTAAAAAAGAAATTATTTTTTAATTAATAGTTTTTAATATTAATATTAATAAAACTTTTACTTATAATTATTAAGACCTTTATATTTTTTATTTAAGAGGTAAAAGATATTATTTTAAAATTATTTACCTAAGAGGTAATAATATTTATTAAAAGTTAAATATTTTTATTTATATTATCTTTAATATATTATAATATATCCTCTTAGTAAAATAGCTTTTTTTTTAATAATATAACTTATTAATTATTAGCTAATATATAAGTAGTGCCTATATATTATAAATACTAGAGATATTTATAAAATTTAGCCTTAAATATAGATTTCTTATATATTATTAATCTTATTATTTAATCTTATATAATACTTATTATAGTATTTAGCTTTTTAATTATATATTTTTACCTATTATTATAAAAATATTTAATAATATAATAAAAAGATATTAATAAACTAATATTAAACCTTATAATAATAATTACTTAAGAATAAATAAGGCCTCTTTTAAGAAAGCTAACTTATAAAGAGATAAAGTAAAATATAAATATTATATTATTAGCTTTAATATAAGGTAATTTCTTTTAATAAGACTAATTAAGTACTTCTTAATAAAAAATAAAAACTACTTTTTTATTACTTACTTAAATTATAAGTAACTCTAAGATAAAATAATACCTTAAGAAATATATTATAATATAAGTATATTTATATAAGTATTTAAATATAAAAAGATATAAATATTAAAGTAAAGATTACTTTAAGATAATATTATTATAATATTAAAAAGATTTATTTAATAAATATTATTATTATTTAAATAATTAAAGATTATATTTTAATACTAAAGTAATAATAAGTATATTATAATCTTTGCCTTAATTTAAAAAAAGATTATAATTAATTAATAATCCTAAGGATATAGCTATATTTTATAGACTTTATTAATAAGAGTTATTAATGCTTTTATTAATATATTTTATTAATAGATATTATTAGGGTTTTAAGTAAAAGGGTATATATTAAGTAATAGCGCTATATATTAGTATTTAAAAGTAAGTATTAAATAATATAATTTTAAGAAAAGGTTATAAAGGTGCTTATATCCTTATAATTAAACTTATATAATATTATATAAGTAATTATTATATCTTAATAATAAGCCCTTAAACTAAAGATAATATTTATATTAATATATAATTAATTAATATAAAATAAGTAATTAAGTTTATATCTTATTAATAAAGCTTATTAATAATTTTAATTAATAAGAGTTATTAATACTTTTATTAATATATTTTATTAATAGATATTATTAAGGTTTTAAGTAAGGGATATATACTAAGTAATAGCACTATATATTAATATCTAAAAGTAGGTATTAAATAATATAATTTTAAGAAAAGGTTATAAAAGTGCTTATATCCTTATAATTAAACTTATATAATATTATATAAGTAATTATTATATCTTAATAATTAGCTCTTAAACTAAGAATAATATTTATATTAATATATAATTAATTAATATAAAATAAGTAATTAAGTTTATATTTTATTAATAAAGCTTATTAATAATTTTAGCTAATAAGAGTTATTAATATATTTTATTAATAAATATTATTAGGGTTTAAGTAAGGGTATATATTAAGTAATAATATTATATACTTTATTCTTTAAATAAAATTATAAATATAAAAATAAAAGTACTAGTTTATTAAATATTACTTATAATAACCTTTTATTAATTAAATAATATGCCTTAATATTAAGGCATTAATAGGCGCTAAATAATTATTAAGTATATATAATAATTATAAATATATTACCTTATAAGTTAAGAGCTTAATTATATAGCTATATTATATATATTATATTATAATTAAATACTTACTTTAAAGTAACTAATATAATATAAGAGTTTAAGAGCCTAGTTAGCCTAAATAAAACTTAAAGACTTTTATTTTAACTTAAAGTTTACTTTTTTTATTACTTTTATTTAATATATTATTTATTTTTCTTTGCGGCTATAACTTAGGCTAAGCTATTAGGTAAAGTAATATAGCTAAGTTATAATAAGTAAGAATATCACTATCTTATAAAAAATAATAAATAGCTTTATCTTTTAAAACTTGAATATAAAGCTACCTGCCGGCAGTTACTAAGCGCATAATACTAACTATTGCAGTACCTATATCCTAAGGATTAATATTAAATATTAAAGTAAAAGAGGGAAAAAGGGAGGTTATAATATATAACCTTAATAATAGACTTAGTAAAAGTCTTATAGCTTTTCTATTTAAAGGAATAGTTTAATCTTAGTGGCTTATAGTTTATTAAGTAATAACTAAATTAGCTATTTTCTTTAAAAAAAATTTTTTTAAATAAGATATTATCTTTAAAAGAGAGGTTTATATTAAGTTTACTTTAATACTTTTATTCTTAGATAATATAAAGCTAGATACTTTTTTAAGTAAATAAAAGTAAGATAATATTAAATAAACCACTAAGGTATTAAATAAGGCATTATAAAAATAATAAAAATTAAAGTTAATTTAATAAGAGAAAAAGTCTAAAGTTTAAGTTATTAAGAAAAAAAGTATTTAATAAGAATAAATAGTAATTTAATTAAGTAATAAAATAATAAAATTAAAAAAATAATAAATTAATTAAATTTAATATTATATAATATTAATTAATAAATAATAATTATTTTTTAATACTTTATTTAATTATATAAATTATAAATAAGAGTATTAATAATTAGGCTAAGTTAATATAAGGAGTTTATATTATCTTTATTAAATAATACCTCTAATTATAAACCTTAGGTCTTTATAATTTTAAAATAATAAGTAATAATAGCCTAAGTAATTTAATTATATATTTATTTACTTAAAAGAGATTAAGTAATTATAGAAATATAAACTTAAAGGTATTAAGTTTTTATTATTATTTTTATTTCTTATTTATATCTATTTATATATTAATAATTATTTATTTAAAATACCTTAATTAATCTTTAAAAGGTTACTTATCCCCTCTTATTAAATATAATATCTTTTTTAATATAATAAATATTATAAATACTTATTTATCCTAAGTATTATATTTATTATTATATTTATATTTTTAAAGGCCTTTATTTTACTAAGATATAATATTCTTAAACTTATAGATTACTTAAGGTATTTTAATATATTTTTATTACTTAATAAAATAAGGATTTATTTTATTATAAATATTATTTATAAGTAGCTAGTAATCTTAATATCTAAATAAAGACTTTATTAATAAGTATTTATCTATCGCAGCCTCTAAGGCGATTTTTATAGCAAGGTATTACTAAAATCTTTTTTTAAAGTAAGACTTAGGGCACTTAATTAAAGGTATTTTATACTTAAAATTAATATATTTATTAATTAGGATAAAAACCTTATTATTATTTATAATAAAAATAGATTTTAGTAAACCTAAGGCTAATTTCTTTAATATAAAGTAAGTTTTAATAAAATCTTAAATTAATTTAAATAATATATTTAATAAAAGATTAAAAAGAATTAATATATTAAAGAGATATTTAAAATATTATTTATTATTATATCCTTAAATAAGTATATAACTAATATTATTATAAGATACCCTAGAGTTATATTTCTCTTAGACTATTGCGATAGTAATACTATTTTTATAATTTAATACCTAAGTAAATAGCTATATCTTTTTAAAAAGGTAATAATATAAATATATAACTTTGGCTTTTAAAGTAGGTATGATTTTTTTTAATAAATCTAAGCGATAGGCGCTATTAAAGGCTAATAGAATATTTATCTTATAATTAGCCTATATCTAGATATTATCTAAAAGCTTCTAGGCCTTAATATAAATAATCTATTTAATTTAATTATAATACTTATAGCTATAAGGCAATAAGTTTAATTATTTAATAATTTAAGAGTAAATATCTTTAGTATTAATATACTATAAATAAGCTTTTATTATTTTTATAATCTAATTATAATAAAGATCTATTATTTTAACTTCTAAGATAATAATATTAATTATAAGAAATACCTTATTATTTTCTATAACTAAGTATTATATAAGTTTATACTTAGTTATAAGAAATAATATCTAGACTATATAATCTTTATGCCTTTATTAAGCTATATAGTTAAGGAGAGGGGGAAAATGCTTTATATAGCCTTTTATATTAGTCTCTTTATTAAGCTAAACCTAGATAATCTCTTTTATTATATATTCTTAAATATAAGTCTATTATAAATAATATTTAAATATAATACTAATATTATTATTTTTAATTACTTATATAATATTATAGTATATCTTAAAGAGGGCAAATATTTAAATATATTAAAAGGTTATTACTATTGCCTTAATAAGATTAGAGACTTTAGCTAGCCCTTATTAACTAATTACTAATAATTAATTATAAGGTTATTACCTTAAGCTAATTATTATATAAATAAGTTAATAATATAATTAAATTATAATTAAATCTATTAGTATTAGTATATTCTTAAGCTTCTTAGCTATATATTAATTAAATCTTAGCTTAATAAGTAGTATTTAATTTTTACTTAAAGTTTCTTTAAGCTAGATTTCTTAATATTAGAAATTAGTAGTAATAATATAAATAAAAGTAAAATAGAAATTAGATAACTTATATAATTATCTTCCTTTAATAAAAATTAGATTATCTCCTTTATTTAGTTATAATTATTATCTTTTTCTCTTAAGGAAATTACAAAGGGGATAGAATTATAATTATATATAATGCCTTAAATTAGTATATTATATACCTCTTTTAAATTAATTATTAAAGGGGGTATTATAATAGCCTTTATATTATTATTTAGTCTAAATATTACCTTATTTTATAACGAGTTAAAAATAATAATAAAATAGCTATATAATTTATCTAATAGCTTAGTAGTAGTTATTTCTCCCTTCTTAGTTATACTTTTATAATAAAATAAAAGCTAGTTTTTAAAATAAGTAATAATATATATAAAGAGAGAGACTATGGAAATTATAGAGGATATATTATCTTTTTTAGCTAATATCTTATTAGCTAGGCTTTTAGTAATAATAAAAAAATACTTTTATTTTATTAGATTTAGATTTTAAAATAAAGTTTAAAAAAATATATTAAGTTTTTAGAGACTAATTTAGTGATTTATTTTTTAATATAGGTTTAATAATTTATATTTAATATATTTACTTAGGAAATATTACCGCTTAGTAAAATAAGACTATTTAGGTATATATTTAAAATAATATAAATAGCTATTTTAAAATTAAGTTAAACTTTAATAATAAAGGGTAGATTTAAATAATTTTAATAAGATTAAGATAATAAAGAATAAGTAAGATTATAGCTTAAAATAATAAATATATTTATATTATATAATAATAAAAAAGTAAGGAAATATAGATATATATTTTAGTCTTAGATATAGGTTAAGATTATAATAAGCTAAATAATAACTATATATAAGGGTATTTTTCTAGCTTTTAAACTATTTAAGGGAGAAAAAATAACCCCTATTAATTATAAGGATTTTAATAAATAACCGCTAATAAGTAATAGCCTTAAAGTCTTTTAAATTTATTAATATAAATTAATATTAATTTAATATTAAGGGTTACTTTATTAAGCCTATAATAATTTATAAATAATAATAAAAAATAAAAGCATTAGCGGAATATAATAAGTCGCCTATTTATAATTTTAAATAATAGGCTAACCTATACCTAATTATAAGAATTACTTAAGCTAAAACTAATCCCTTTACTTATAGTATTACTCTTTTTTTATTTTTTTTAATTATTTTATTAATATTAGCTTTATATATAATACTAATTATTAAAATGCCTTATTATATTATAATAGCCTATTATGGTTTTTATAAACTTATTTTTATATCTTTATCTATTTCTAAGCTTTATAAATATATCTTAAAAAACTCCTTTAATCTAAGTAATATAATTCTTATCTTAATTTATAATATATCTTTAAATAAAATATATATATAATATACTAACTAGGAATAAGTAATATTAGTTATTAATAATACTATTATTTATCTTTTTAGCAAGAGAAAGGATATAATCTAATATTATACTAATATATCTTAGAAAGAGCTTTTCCTTACTTAAGCCGCCTAAAAGATTATAATTACTATATAATATATATTAATAGGTTTTAATAAAGAACTTAGAGTAAAATTTAATAAGGCCTTAGAGAAATTATAAGGTTAGCCTTAAGTATTACCTTATATTAAGTAAATAACTAAGAACTAGGTAAGCATAGAAATAATATAAGTTATTTATATACTAAGGCTAGATCTTTTACTAATTAGTTAGAAAACCTATTAGGCTAGTTTAAAGTAGGTATTTAATTATATTTTATCTTATAATATCTAGTTTATTTAGATATAATATAATAATACTAAGAAATAATATAAATTAGGTTTATTATAAGCTATATAAACTAAGGTCCTTAATAAATCTATTTTTATTATTATTATAAGTAGATATAAAGAATTAGTTATATTTATAAAATAACTTAAAATTATTATTTAATAAAAAAAGGTAGTAGCTTAATTACTTAAGAGGTAATATATAAACTATATATTAAAGCTTTTATATATTTATTTTTATTTTTTATTTAATTAAGCTAAAATATTAGTAAAACTATTTTAATTTAACTTAGCGCTTAGTAATCGCTTTCTCTTAAATTAACTTAAATTTATTATAAGATAAATTATATTTTATATATATAATCTAATTACCTTACTAATTAATTATATTATAAGATAAGGTAAACCTAGGGAAATTATTATTATATATTAATCATAGTGTGTTTTTTAAGCCTATAACTTATATTAAGTAATATTAAACCTTAATAATAACTAGGGAAAGAATGCGCTATTTTATAATATTTATAAATAATTAATAATAATTTAATATTAAAAGGTAAGGCTAAGAGGTAATTAACCTTAAAGGGATAATATTTATTTTTAAGATTATATATATATTACTTTATATTAGGTTATTCCTATTAATTAATAAACTAATTTAATAAATATAGCTCCTTTTCTTTAATATAATATAGATTTCTTTTTTATAAATATTAACTCTTACTTTTTATTTTTTAAACTTAAATATTATAATAAACCTATTACTTTTAACTAAAATAACCTTTATACTTTATTTAATATATTATATTTACTTTTAATTAGTTTTTATTTCTAGCTTTTCTTTTATTAGTGATTTTAAGATATATACTAATATAAGCCTCTTTATTATTATAGTCCTTATTTCTAATATATTTATTATAACCTTTAATATATTAATTAATAATCTATTAAATTAAGTTATAGTTATAGGAATTAATAAGTATATTAATAAGAAATATAAGGCATTTAAGTAACCTATAAAAGTAAAATACTTTAAGAGAGATATTTCTTTTTAAGCCTAGACCTTTGCCTATAAACTTATATAGCATATTTATAGTTTATTTATAAAGAGTAAATAATATTTATTTAAGAATTAGTTTTATAAAAAGCTAATTAAGTATAAGGTTAATATATTAATTTAATTAAAATGCCTTATTATTAATAAAATTTCTAATTATTAATAATAAATAAGATAATATTAAGAATAGCTTAGTATTAACTATCCTAATACTACTTTATTAAATAAATTAGAGGTTTTTAAGATAAGGCTAGCTATTATAGAAATAAGATTAATTAGCGCTATAAAAGATTATATTTAAAAAAAGAAAAGGGAAATAGTAATTATAAGCGTAATAAGACTATTAGATTAATTAATAATTTAAAAGAAAAATCTAATTAGAGAATATAGTACCTTTTTTAATAAATAACTAATATAGGTATTAATTAGATTATCTTAATCTTTAAATAACTAAGAAAATATACTAAATAAAGTATTATTATTATATAAAGAATACTTTAAAGTAATAGTATTAATAATATTAAAGAATACTTTAAATATTAATAAAGGTTTTTATTTATTATAAAGAAAGAGAAGTATTAGCTTTAATAGCAAAGCTATAGGTTAGATAAAGCATAGGTATAGTCCTTTTTTTATTTACTTATAGATACCTTAGTTTATAATATCTTAGTAATAGCTATACTTAAAAAGTTAGGATTAGAATTATTATAATAATAAAATAAAACTTATTAAGTTATAGGATAAGGACCTAGTAATTAATTAGGTTAAATACTTTAAAAAAGGCTTTATAAATAAGAATTCTATTATAGCTTATTTAATAATAATAAAAAAATTTTTTTATTTAAAGTATTAATTAAATATTATTTATAATATTTAAATTTAATCTATATTTATAAATAATTTATTAATACTTTATTAAATATATATTTTATTTATTAATAAATCTTAATCTTAGGTTAACTTAAAAACTATTTTAAATTAATTACTTAATATACTTAAATTTTCTTATAATAATTAAATAATCTTATAGGCTTATATAAGATAAATAGCCCTATGAAATTAGTAATATTATATATAAGAAAATAAGTCTTTATCTCTTTATCTTTTTTATTTATTTCCTTCCTTTAATAACTAAGTCGCCTAAGGGCCTTATATTAATAATAGCCATAGTTATATAAAATATTATTTTTATTATATAATAAGCCTTATATTACTATTAAAACCTATTACTTTTAGAGAATATTAAATAACTCTTAAAATAAAATATACTTTAATATTTCCTTACTATATAATATAATAACCTTAAGTAGTATTAAGTAGTTAGCCTTTATCTTATATAGCTTATAAAAGTAGCTAAAAGTATTAAGTAATATAAATAAGTTATAAAAACTAAT
Source organism: Fusarium piperis (assembly GCA_027886205.1). Taxonomy (NCBI): domain Eukaryota; kingdom Fungi; phylum Ascomycota; class Sordariomycetes; order Hypocreales; family Nectriaceae; genus Fusarium; species Fusarium piperis. The sequence continues at coordinate 25,900 of RZGM01000183.1, read as the reverse complement.
ATTATATTTTCTTTAATTAATATTATAAAGTATATATAACTAAGAAATCTTAATAAATCTTAGTAAAATAGTTTTATAAAATAAATAATTAAAGGCAGCATTATATATAATTAGGTAAATAGTATTATTAAGGATTTCTTTTATATATACCTTATTAATAATCTTATTTATAATTATTTCCTTAATAATATTATTTTTCTTTAAGATATTAATAAAAATAAGATAAATTAGTTCCTTAAGGCTATTATAAGTAATAAATATAATATTAAAGTATTTTTTATTATTAAAGCTAAAGGTAATTATTTTAATTTTAATTACCTTATTTTTCTTAAGAAATAAACTAATTATCTTTATATTAATAATAACTCTTTTTAAAGAAAAGTCTATAGAGATACTAAGGCTAATAAAGTAATAATATAGCTTTTAAAAGATTTTATAATTACTTATAGCCTTTAGTTTTTTAATAAGTATTTCTATATTAATTATTATAATAAAAATTACTTAAAGAGAGGTTTAGTGCTTTTATTTTAGAGATAGTCTTTTAGTAATATTATTATATAGTGCTAGGGGTAAGGCTAATATATAAAGCCTGCGAAGTAATCCCTAGATATTGCCTTATAAACTCCCTAGAGTATAGTTTATATATAATAAAAAAATATATATTTTCTTATTAATATTAATAATAATAATAAAAAGTCTTAAAGTTATTATTTAAAAGGGAATATTTATTTTTATTATATTAAGATATAGCTAAGAGGGGAAGTCTTTAATAATAATTAATTTTAATAATATAAACTTATATTCTAAATATTCTAGCCTATTTTAGCACTTATTAATAATAAACTAGTCTAAAGGCTTTTAAAATAACTTATACTTATTATAAAATTACTCTTTTTACCCCTATTAAAATATTATTTTTAGCAAAGTTATATTAATATATTAAATATTAAAGCTTTTAAAATATTAAAATAAGCTATAAAAAGTAATAAGCTAAATTATAATAAATTATAATATAGCTATTAAAATAATAATAATTTCTTATATTTAAGAGAGATTAACTTAATAAAAAATCCTTATAAAGCTTTATATTTAAAATAAAATAAGGTAATATTAAATCTCTATTATATAAGAAATTAAGAGAATATATTATTATAATATATTATATTTAGCACTTAGTAAAAGTATTTTAATTATTTTATTCTCTTATTATATTAATATTACTTAATATTTAATATTAAAATAGCCTTTTTTATATTATTTAATTAATTTAATTATAAAAATATTTTTTATTTCCTCGTAGGGTAATAAAAACTCTTAGCTCTAAGTTAAGTATTTAGCTATTAAGCTATATATTATATTTAAAGATAACCTATTATCTACTATGCTTACTTAAGGCTAGGCAAAGTATAACTACTAGGTTTACTTTAAATATATACCCTCTAAGTTAATTAATAATTATTAACTTCCTTATAATAAATTAATATTTATATTAGCTCTTAGTAGATTATTCTTTAAGGCTATTTACTCTAGGTTATAAGATCTAAGTAATATAAGAGAGGTTAATAGATTTAAAATAATAATTATTATCTAAGAAGATTTTAAATTAATTTATTATTAATTAATATAATAAATAACTTTTATAGAAATATTATATAATTAGATTAAAAACTTAATAATAGCTAATCTCTTTATTATTAATAATAATATTATTTAATTACTTAATAATAATCTAATATATATTATTATAGATTATTCTAGGTTATTAATTATATTACTAAGCTATATCTATAAAATAAAAGCTATTATATAGCTATTAATTAATATTATATAAGTATAAAAATCTTATATAAATATATATAAAGTCCGCGAGGTTATAGAGCTAAATACTAAGGATAAAGATAATATAATAAAGGCTTATTAATATATTAATAATCCTTAGTAACCTAGTATTAGGGATAATATATTATTACTTTACTATATTTAGCTTACTCTTATATTAGCTAAAGATAAAGAGATATTAATAGTAATATTTATTATACTTAATATATTTTAGGTATCCCTAAGGCACTATATAATAACTTAGTCTATAGGTTTATATTAGTTATATTATATAATAGTTATTACTAGTAGGCCTATACTAGGGTCCTAAGGTTACTCTAGCTATTAAATAAAGAGAGATTATCTATAGCGCTATAGGTATATTAGTAATATCTCTTATAATTCCTAATTACTAAGAAAAATATTATTTAATATTTATTTAATAAATTAATATTAATCTTATTTAAGTAAGTAATTACTTAACTTACCCTTAGTTATTTTACTTTAGTTTTATAAGATAGTATATTAAGTGCTTTGTTATAAATAAATATAGCTTAGCTTAGTATTAAAATATTAATTATAGGCTAATAATAGTTTAGTGGGCTAATCTATATAATAATATAGAAATTATTATTAACCTTATTTTATTTATTTATTATATTATTTATAATATTAATTAATTATTTGCAAAATATCTTATAATAATATAAGCGCCGTGGTAATTAAAAGAATAAAATAAAAAAAAATATAAATATTAGTAAATTATATAATAATATTTCCTAGTTTAGTGCATTATATATTAAATTATTAATAATAGCTATATAAAGGAGGGTTAGTAATATAAGTAATATTTTTAAGGTAGGGGAAAATAAGGAGGAAATGCTTAGTTTAATAATATATAAGCCAGTGATATTAAGGTACCTTCTTTATTAAGAGAAAGTAAATGCCTAATAGTTTTATAGCTAAATATATTACTTATTATAATTATCTTATAAAATATTTATTAAGTAATAGGTTATAGATTAAGCTAGGTAAAATATATATTTTATGCCTCTTTTTATTACTCTTAAGGCTATTTTATTAAGCTAATTTATTTATAATATAGGTTAAGTTTAATAGCGATATAGTAAAGAGACTTATTATATAACTTATTTTAATTAGGTTAGAAAGAGAAACTAAAGATAATTATATAAACTTTTTATTAATTTAATTTATTACTTAAAGGGCTTAATAGCCTATAAAAATCATTAAGAAAGTATTATAATAAAAAAAATAATTAATCTAATATTATAATTTTCTATAAAAAAAAGCTACTCTTAAGATTATAATAATTTAATTTATTACTTAACTTAGGCTTATATTAACCTTATAGCTTATAATAGCTTATTCCTAAGATTATATTAAAGATATAATATACCTTTTATTATATAATATTAAAATATTTTTTTTTTATAATATAAAGAGATTAATTAAAATAAGAAAGGCCTTATCTAAAAAACTTAAGATATTTCCCTTAATAAATATAAATATAAATAAATATAAGCTATTTATTTACTTTTTATAAGCTTACCCCTTAAAAGAATTATCTTTTTAACTCTTAAATATTTTAATAATATAGCTAATATTACTATAAAAGAGTTAAGCTTATTAATTAAAAAGGATACTTAACTTATAGAATAGCACTATAAGGAATTTAAAGGTATAAAGCCTTTAAAAGAGGTATATAAAAGAAATTTTAAAAGCTATTAGCTTTTTAAAGAGTTCTCTTTAATTATTATATAAATATTAAAGTAATACTATAAGGTAAGTATCTTAATTATTAGATATAGAGGTTAACTATATATAATACTTATCTTACTTAAAACTAATATTAAATATAAGGATATATTAAGTAATATATATCTTCTTATATTTAATAAGTATAATAATAGGTAAAGGGTAACTATTCTTAACTAAAAAATCCTTTTTATTAAGGCTTAGTAAGAGTTAGATAATAATGGTTTCCCTGCTATTTAGGTTAAAGTTATATACGAGGGTAATACTACTAATAAAGGCTAGGTATCCTCTAGTACCTTAGTTAAAATCCATAAGCCTTAGGTTCTTATAGATAATAATCTATTAATATTTAATAGACTTAGTATTTATAAAGTAATTAAAAATATTAATATAATTACTTAAGAATTAGTTAATAAAAATATATTTAATTAATAAATAATTAATTAAATTATATACTAAATTAATTATATTAATTATCTAATAATATTAAGTAGTAATACTATTTACTCTATTTCTATTATAATTATTAAAGCTATTACTATTGCTTATAGAATGCCTTTATATTAATATCTCAGCGATAGCTAAGTTAAAAAACTTCCTTTACTTTACTTTAATCTTTATAATAAAAGCTATATAATAAATAATTTATATTTAGTTAATAAATATAGGATTATTTTATCTATTATAAATAGCATTTATAAAGCTATTTAAATTAAAGTAAAGATTTATTAAAAGCTAAAATAAGTCTTAACTAAGTATATTAATTAGGCGCTATAGATAAGTACTTCTTATAATTATATTATACCCTTAGATAACCCTTATAAAATACTTAAACTTATTAATAAGGCAGCTTAGGATTATAATTATTAAGACTAAGTTATTTTTATATTAAATTATGCTATAAGTAATATATATAATAAAGAGATAAATACCTACCTACTAAAAAGTAAGTATATCGCCGCGGGTAACCTTCTAGATTACTATGATTTTTTAATAACTAACTTTAGGATTTAATACCTAGAGGACCCTTTCCACGAGGATAACTAGGAAATGCATAGAGATACATGCAATAGGTTATCCAGCACGAGGATTTTGGCCAATGACCTTACGGCTAGCCAATACGCACGCCTGAAAACCGGTCACAGAGAGGGCGCGCTACACGCTATTGTTCTGAAGCCAAATCAGGCGGGTATATTGACCGACCTCTTAAGAACCTACAACTTAGCTCAGGAGACTGGCAAAGAAGTTGTCTGGTCAATCCGTTCACGTGGTGATTGGAATGACATTACCAAGCATCTCGCTGTATCTCGACCGAGCGGGTTGTTCAAGACCGGCGCCCCCTTCGGCACCGAACGTGTGGCGCCATTAAATTTCTTGATGGGATTGTCAAGGGACTAGTGTTGCCATTGTACTCTTTAGGATTTGATAGCTCAAGTGACGGGGTGCACTCCGCTCTGAATGAAGTGAATTGTCATCAAGCTTTGCCGCAAGCCGGCTATGGTCGGGATCGACGCCCAAATATCGCCGATCTCGGTGAGGTGGTCTGATGCTTTAGAAATCTCGCGCACAACTACTTTGGTATAATATCGGTATAATATAAGACTGCCGCCGGCCGGGTCCTACGTTCTTTTCAAAATTATAGATCCGTATTTCTTCATTTCCGACATGCTTGGCCGTTTGCACGTCATAATTTCATGGCTCTGGAGAAAATCCTACTGGCGCATTGAGCTCGACCAAGCCGACGATGATGCACTAGTCACAGGATTCCTAGCACAATGTAACGACACCGCAGTTCGTGAAGTGCTTGAACCTATCCTTGGGCCGGTTTTGCCAGCCTTCATCGACGGAGAGACGGTATTCAATTTACTTGACCAATCCTTTCCCGAAAATGACGAACGGATTGCCGAGAGACGTGAGCGAGAGGCAGTTTCAGGGGAGAACGAAGACCCCTGGATAAGTCTTTTGCTTCGCCTGCCCGAAAGTCACCAACCAGCAAAAAACCTCCTTAACGCTTTCAATCGAGAAGAAGAGACAATGCTGCACGAGGTCCTCAGCTTAGAGGCTCCCTACCCAATGGCACGAGAACTCATTCGGGATGCCTCCAATTACTGCGAGATACAACATGACCGCTTGAAAACCGGAGTTGCGGTAATTCCCAAGCTTCAGCAAGGTGCCGTCATGGGCAATTTGGAGATGATCGGCTTCATTTTCTCTATCCTCGGCATAATATTGATAAACTGCGGTATGGAAGCGATTTCAGGCGTTCACGGAGAATGGCTCGCCGTCGCAAGGAACGTGGTTGGCCGCCCACGAAGCCTCGAGCAACTCTATGTCGCTCTGTTCCGGTTCTGTTACTCAAGTGGCCGTTTTGTTTAGGAACTTGCGAGGCAGCGCTCCTTGGGTGCCGCGCTAACCTGGATCGGTTATCTGGTCGCGGTGTTCCTGCCCAAAATATATGGCAAGCGAGATTTCACGATTTCAGTGGCAACAGTTGCAACGATCTTTCAAGTCAGCGTCCAGATTGGCGATTTGATCTGGCTAAGGTGGAAGTACTACCGATTACGCGAAGAGGTGCTCATAGGGTGGCGACCTAATCGGCTGCTTGTTCCGCTCTGGTTCGCTTGGTGGTTCTATGGGCCATGGTTGTGCTGGCTGATCATAACATGGCCATATCGACAGCTCGGTTCAAAAAAAACGACTGCCCCGGATAGGGCAGATTATCGAGATGTTTATGAGAGGTTAAGAACGCTCAACGCCAGATCGGTCACCTGGCTGAACGGCTTTAAGAAAAGCAAGGCAATGACATTATTGATGATGCTATATGCGAACCAGCGCGCATAGACTAGTGTGGTTTATGGGATTCTTTGTGGTCGCACAAAGAGGGTGCCATGTGATATATATTTCTGGCAGAAGATAGGGTTCATGGTTCTCGGGTTGGTTATTGGGGCTATCACTGAATAGGGATCCTAGAAACAATAGATGGTTTTTATATTTATACTTACTTTTTACATAGGCATTGTTATCAAGCTAGCGGATCTTGCATTTTCGATGGAGCAGGAGGTAGGAGCCGCGGGAATGGTCTTTTGCAATATAGTAGGAGCCACTGCGCTAGGCCTATTTGGAGCGGTAATTCCCGCTGGGATATATAGGGAAAAAGGGCGCCCCTTTCTTGAGCGGCCCTATATAATAGCGATCGTTACGGTGTTCGTTGCTATCTTAACTCTTTGGAGCGATCTGTTGGCTGAAGGAGTAGAAAAGGTGTCAGACCTCTCCTATCAGGCTGGAGATAAATCCTAAAAAAAAATAATATTAATTTTTTAGGTAATGGCGAGAGATGATGCATTTTAAGTAGTTGGGTCCTTGAGTTGTAGCTATTTATATGGAGTTCTTCTAGAGAACCGTGAAAGAATGCAGAGACTTTCCGTTGGTTTGTGACGCCCGTAGGATGGGCAATCAATGGACATAGCGCAGCACCAAGATAAAGCCGTGAATACCTTCTATTCCCAGATGAGGTCTAAACCTAAAGGCACACAGATTGGAAGCATTCTTGTACGGTGGGAAGCCGAATGGTGCGGGCCTGCTGACAAAGGTAGATTTAGAGTCCCTGATAGGGGATCAGGAAACCCCACGCCTTTAGGCGGCTGGGATGGAACCGTTTCCGGTGTAGATTGGCTGGATGGAAGCGTACAAGCGTGGCAGCCATACCGTTGGGATTGCAAATATCATCTGATCTGGGTGACGAAGTACCGTTATGCGGTGCTTGGCGGGGATGTGGGCAACCGCTGCCGGGAACTGCTGCGTGAGACGGCGCGGGCGCATGAGATTGTGGTGCATGCCGGGTCGATCAATCGGGACCATGTGCACATGCTTGTATCGATCCCGCCGAGCCTGTCGGTATCGCGCGCGGTGCAGCACCTGAAGGGGCGCAGTTCGCACAAGTTGCTGAGCGAGTTCGGGATATTGCGCAAGCGCTACTGGGGCCAGCACCTGTGGGCGAGGGGCTATTGGGTTGCCACGAGCGGCAATGTGACGGACGAGATGTGGGTTGAGTACATCAAGAACCAGACGCCACCGGAACCCGACGACAATTTCAACGTGACGTGAGTTCGCGCCTGTCCGCCGAATGGCGGACCGATCCGGCTTCGAGCCGTAACCCGAAGCCACCGCCTTCAGGCGGTGAAGACACAGAGGCATAGAAACACTCTAGCTATTGCCTGCAAGAACAATAAATGGGCCTTAAATAATCTTATCTCAACCCTACGGTATTCCATAAAGTCTACCCATTTTAAAGTTATGCTTATAATACCCATATCAGGATCTTCTGCTCTGCCACGTCGACATAGATGCCTTATACATATGTGATACAAGTGCAATATCCCCCTTGATAGTTAGAGCCACAAAGTTAGGTCTTAGCTAACCATATCCCGAGGGCCCAATGTCGTCCTCCATGGCACGATAGGCGACATCGTGCCTACCACTCCAGTTCCTTGCCGCCCCCCACGTACGAAGCCTTTCCCCAGTCATACACGCCCCCGCGCTCAAGAAACGCCGTCTCATCCCAGAAGACACTCTCCAGAGCCTTTTGCACACCCACCTCTATGATCGACGGAGACGGCTGCTGGCCGGTCCGGTCGAGGAAGCGGAGGTATTCGTCGAGGATCAGGTACGACTTAGCCATCAACCGGTTGGGCTCGGGCACCAGGCTAGTCTGGCCGCCGTGGCGCTGGCAGAAGCGGTCGAACTCGTCGTCGGTGACGAGGAACCTGCGCGCGTCGCGCAGGGTCGCAACCGAGTCGTTCTCGCCTTCGACGATGAGCACCTGGAAGCACTTCCAGCGGAACGGCTGCAGGGCCGCAATGTGCGCGTTCATGTCCTCGGCGTGGTTGAGGCGGTTCACGACCGTGTTGAGCTTGAACTTGATGCAGTACGTGCGGCACCACGCCGCAATCTTGTACAATTGCGAGACGTTGTCGCCGGACCCGCGCCCGATCTCGATGTTGGTGGCCTCGTCAAACGAGTCGCAGCTGACGGCCAGGATGTCGATGCTGTGGCCGTGCTCGCGGAGAAAGCGCTCCTTGACGAGGCTGCCGTTGGTGACGATGGACACAGACTCTAGGCGCAGCGTCTGCTTGCAAAAGTCGACCATGTCGCCCAACAGCTTCGGGTAGAGAAAGGGTTCGCCGCCGGCAAAGTTGATCTTGCGCATACCGGCCTGCTGGAGGAGCTGCAGGCCAAACAAGGCCTGCTCGAGGGACTCGACGTGCGACGTGGTGGCCGTGTGGAAGCAGAAGCCGCACGTCTTGTTGCAGCGGCGCGAGAAATGGTAGTTGACGGATACGGGGACCTGGCCGCGGGGACTGGGGCGACGCAGCCAAAGCCGGAAGACGACAGCAGCAAGGGCTGTCAAGGCAAGCAGGGCGAGGAGGAGGGCCATGATGATGTTTTGACCTTTCAGGTTTTGCTAAGCTGCGCGGCAGCAAGGGGAAGCTGAGGCTTCGGAGAGGAAGGAGATAAGATAGAGAAGAACAAATATGGCTTAGAGAAAGAGGGAATCAGAGGATTTATCCCCGTAGACGGTGCAAGCTCTTTGCGAACGGCGCGATACGTTGCTAGTATGGTTCCTAGAATAGGTAATTATGTGCGTAAACGGCCTCCCGCATTAGGTATTACAGCCACCGCCAACAGCCTAAGTGGTCTTAAAACAATATTTCTTTGCAAATTATACTACATGAGAATCTCCGACCAACGGGGGCACGGCATGGTATTGGCATGGCACTACACCTAGGGCAGGCATTTGTATGTGTACAGTGTACACGGTTCAGGGCCTTTTCCTCGCTCCACGGTATGACAGCTGCCACTGGCTCAAGTATGCCCGGCCTGAGGATGGGAAGCCCTAGATCAGATGTACTATGAGAAAATCTCTGATCATTAAAGGTACAGGACGCTATTCGCATGCCGTGCGCCCAGAGCGGGTAATTGTGTTGAGGCGGCCTCCCGCCGCACGCTATGGTGTCACAGCCGTCACCAGCCCGATTGTGCCCAGCCTGCGGATGAAGAGCCCTAGATCAACTGTGCGATGTGAAAATCTCCGCCTAACGGAAGCACAGCCTACACCCGTCTCAATGGGCCGGTCTGTCTCCTCGCGCTTTTCCCTCACAGCAACACCTCAGTACAAGCCCGTGTCAACCATCACCTCCTGGGTCGCAACAGCTTCCGCGAATCGACGATGACACAGAACACAGTCATTTTTGTGCTTGGTAAGCCAACTATCCCTTCCGTCCCCTCCTGGGCTGGAGCCTCACCATGTGTCCAGGTGCCCCTGGGGCAGGCAAAGGCACGCTGTGCAAGCGGCTCGCGCGAGACTACGGCTTCCGCCACCTCTCCGTAGGCGACCTCCTGCGCGCAGCCGTAAAGGCCCCGGACGCGAATCAGGCCGTCGTCGATTGCGTACAGAAGGGCGAGCTGCTGGGCTCGGACCTGCTCATGTCGATCTTGAAACCGCAGGTGCAGAACGCCAACGACACGCGCCCGATCTTGCTAGACGGATTCCCGAGACAGCTGGACCAGGCGAAGCTGTTTGAGGACGTGGTAAGTGCTACTCGTGTCAATGGATGGCTGCATGAGCTAACGGCGGGACAGTACGGTCATGCGCACCTCGTCCTTTTCTTCGACTGCCCCCGAAATCTCGCCGAAAAACGTGTTGTCACTCGACAAGCAGGCCGCGATGGGGACGACATAGACACATTCCGACGCCGATACGGCGAGTTTCTCGAACTAAATCCTCCTGTGCTCGCCCATTATGCAGCTGGCGGCCGTCTTGTCATAGTGCGTTTGCAGCTTCCTGCAAAGCCTGCTGCCCCCATCATCGCCGTTGTCTCACTAACACACTATGGAAACAGGTTAATACCAGCACCGATACGGAAACCACGTACGCGAAGCTCACGGAAATACTGCTGGCGGAAGAGCGTTGGACATGGCATAGAGACGAGGGAGAAGCCATGAAAGGTTGAGCGTGCCGTTAGCTGTAGGGGAAGTGAGGTTGTATTCATCGTCTCCTTGAGAGAGGAAGAAACAAATTTCCTTGGGGAGCGGTGTATCGCAGACCTAGAGTACATGAACTATGCCTGACACCCCGTGTTGAACTTTTCGAAATACGCCGTGAGCTTGCCCTTAGGCTCGCCGGGCGCAAACGCCCACGCGTACCTCTTCATGAACGCCTCCACGCGCTCGTCCATCGCTGCCGCAGCTTCCTGCTTCCGCGCCTCGCCGGGCTCCTCGTCGCCCACGCCCGCCAGCACCAGCTGCAGCTCCACCTCGCCAACCTCGTGGCCGAAATCTATGGCGTCGAGGACGATGCGGAACTCGCCATCCGCAATCCACGTCTCGCGCCGCGTGCAAAAGTCGGCGGTGGCAGCCAGCCCAAAGTTGCAGCCCGCGCTCGCTGCCGCGTCTGCTGCCCCCGTGACGCTTTGGACATAGGCCGCAATGTCGCGCGGGTTGGTGAGCTCCTCGAAGCGCGAGTTGGTGAAGTCGCCGCCCTTTCGGATCTTGGCCTCCCAGCCGCCGTTGCGCCGACGCACCCACGCGCCGGCCGACGAGAGAATGTTTGTGCGGTCGTAGTAGGTGTCTCGGATGCGTTTGGGTGGCAGTTTGCGCAGGCTTTGGAAGTGAGGGTCTCCCCCGCGCTGGGTCAGCTCGCGGACAGCCAAGGCTCGGAACTTGCGCTCGACTTCGAGCACGCAGGGCGCCGAGAGCAGGCGCCGGGGCACCATCTTAAGTTGTCGAGAGGGTTCGTTTGTTGGCAACTGAGCGTGCTATGCTTCAGGGTTCGGTATGGTGGTCTGCGAGGCGAGCAGGCATTCTGTCAGCGTTGACAGGGTTCATCTCCTCCTGCGACAGGCCTCACCTTCGTCTGCAGAGGGTAGTGCCAGTAGGCCTCTTACCGCCACTGCGCGTCTGCCCGTCCGTCCGTACTGGTATGACGCAAGACTGTCGTCAAGCGGAGTGCGTGGATGTGATTTTCTTTTCCTTCTTGTTTGTTATTTGTAACGGTGTTGTTGTACGACTCGAAGCGCCGTGGTGGTCAGGCACCGAAAGGCATGTTGCCTGAGGCAGAAGCCACCCAGGTGGTGACCTATCAACAATTCAGCAGCAATGTTGCCCCCCTACTCAAGAATTAAAGACCGAAACGGGGCCCGTTCCTAGAACTAATCATGCCTCTCGATTATCACAGAGGTCATCCCATATCGAAACGCGGCCCGTTCTCATTTCTTGCTCTAAACTGCGATCGCGAAACGGGGCCCGTTTTTACGTCGCGTTGGTCCGTGCCAACCAAGTCAACTCCTTTCATACCTCCCTCTTCCTCGCCTGAACCATTATTTCCCATGATCTTCTCTTCTTTAGCTAACACCTATATGACTTATACTCTATAGAAGAAATCTGTTAGCCAATTTATAGCATGGATCTAATGCATCAAGAAACCCAACTCAGCCTTGACGGCGAAATCACGTAATAAATGACGACGACCAATGAGAGAGGCGGGCTGAATGTCAGGAGGGAAATCGGCGGAAGCGTAAAAACCCTTCGTCACTTCGTTTCTCAAGGCATAAGGCATTGGCATGAAGGGCAAGCCTCCTGGCTAGAGGCCGTCATTAAGTAGTTGATATGTGATTATAAATTGAGGCATCGCCTTTGACACAGTGTATTGTGCACTCAGTCCAACAGAAAAATGAGCCATCTAGCAGCCTAGTAGATGCGGGGATGGGCAGGCGGCCGGTTTCAGTTGGGTAGACATGTCATGCACTCCTCTCTCCCACAAATTAATCCAATTTTCTTTGTTTTCCAACTTTAAAAGCAGACTATTGTTCATTCCAGGAGTATTTGAAGATTGTTGCGTCCACCCGGTGGTCAGCTGCATTATTGATCAATATATCTAGTCAAACGACATCCAGACTCCGTAGGTATCCATACCCGCTCGTGGCTGAAATGACTAAATTCTCCTGTAGCTCTGTGGGTGAGGTCTGTTCACATCCATGATGTCGCCCTTGTCGTATGCATTAGACCCACAGGCGGATCTAGAGTTGGTTCTTCACAAACCAAATACCCAGGTCCTTCTGCCTCTTTTCGCTTCCATGAGCTTGACAACTGCAGCAACCAACCAGGCTTTTAGGGAACTTGCGACAAAGCTTTCGCAGCGGTCTCGTCCCATCTCAACTGCCACAGCTCCAGCCCCAAACCCGTTCCAACCTCCGTTGACGACTCTAAGCGCGAACGGTGTATCAAATAGCACCACTCTCGAGTTTGCATCTACTTACAACATTGCCCCGAACCAACTGGAGATAACTCAGCATTCCGAGGTTCGATTTCAAGTTTCTTCAAAACACTTAAAACTTGCTTCTCCTGTCTTTCGGGTAATGCTGGATGGGCCATGGAGAGAAGGGACTGCGTCCAACGGGTCTTGTCGCTCGATATCGGCCAGCGATTGGAACAAAGATGCTCTTCTGATTCTATTAAATATTATTCACGGCCATCACTGAGAAGTGCCAAAATCTCTCAATCTCGAGACACTTTGCAAACTCGCCACTATCGTCGACTATTACGAATGTCATGAGATAGTCGAAATTTTCGCCGACCGATGGCTTCGTACAATGGGAAATGGCATGCCGACGCGCCATAGCCCAGAGTCCACCCTCTGTCTATGCGTGGCATGGGTCTTTAGATGGCCTGAGCAGTTTGAATGCATGACAGAACTGGCTTTGAGACATGGCGAAGGTCTGGTCGAGACGACTGAGCTCCCAATCGCAGGTATACTAGGTCTGTAATTCCTGCTTACATCTTCTGCCGTAGCTAACGTGATTGCCAGAGAGGATCGATGAAAAGAGACAGAATCTTATTAGTCGACTTCTTGAAGCGATCGACAATCTCCGCAGTTCTCTCTGCAATGACGAAGATGTCTGCTCCTTCGAATGCTCATCTATGCTTCTCGGCTCATTGATGAAAGAGGTGCACAAGATCAGTCGCCTCGGACCTTTACCAACGAAGCCATATAATGGCTAGAGCGTCGAAAGTCTTTTGCAGAGTATATCTAATATCCGATCACCACAGTGGTACGCCCTCCGTGATCTTTCTTCTCACAAAGGCCGAAACAGACACTCTTGTAATCTTATGCAAAAGATACAGCCAATATTGGATGACACTGAGAAGAGACTGCATGGTTGGAAGTTGGAGGATTTCTCATGATTGAATTCGTTTCGCATCCCCTTGGCTCGGACATCAGTGATGCGTGGAGGGATCAACGATGGGGTTAGGGCGTCGGATTTCACTTGTGTTCGGGAGGAATCGACCAATAATATCGCGTCTTGGGTGAACAGCACTCTTGTCAATTTCCAAGAGCTAGTACGCATCGGTGTTAAATGGAATGCTATCCCTGTGAAACGGCACGGTACCCTGTTTGATAAGATACTGTACCAATGTTGATCCAAATCGCGCCGCATTATCTGATTTTCGTCCGTGCCAACCTGGACGACTATGAAATTCCCCGGCCTTTTCCCGAAAAACCACCCTTAGATTCTACGCTTTCTGTAACCAGGTTCGACAAAAACAACCTGTTATTTATCTATTTTCTATCCGTACACACGTTCCTTTCACTACTCCGCCACTTCGTGACGGACCCCAAGAACGAACTGGCCTTAGCCTATCTCGATTTATTTAGGAGAGCTCGTACAGCTTGGAGCGGGTGTCTCACGCGAGGTAGTTCTTGGAACTGGTCAGAGGTCAACCAATACCTACTCAAGAATGTAGACTTGAAACGGGGTCTATTTCCACTTATGAACCAATAAAAAGCCATGGAGCTGCCCCTGGGTTTTTCCACTAGAAACGGGCCCCTCCTGCTTATAATCAGACCGCTAGCAAAGGTGAATAATCAGCTCTCACTGCCCTTACTCCTATGACAGCAGCTTTTTTACTCTGTATCTACCAACCCTAAACTCTCGAAGGCTAAGACAGCCCTAAAGGAGGCCCAGGATGCACTTAAACACGGCGAGGCCATTAAGCCCAGCAGCTCCGACAAACGCGCAGCCTTCCAGCACTGCTAGGGCCTTTGGATTCGCAATCTAGGGAGCTACGCAGCGTGCTCGGGCTTTCCTAGATTAGTACTTGTCGACGGTTTGAGAGTCCATGATGCAACTGGTGGCCAATGCTGCCAACCCTGCTTGGCAGGTTGATGAGCCTAAAGCTATCGTGGAGGCTCGCCGGGGAAAGTTGGAGGTGGCGGTGGAAGACAAGGACTCACATGAGAGTGGCTTGCAACAGTTAGGGTCTTTGCTTGGGAGGCTGCTGGACTAAACTGGACTGTTGTGGTTATTATTGGTGGTTTTTGTCATAGAAGGTATATAGATGGTTGCGAATTATTGACCCCTCAGAGCTCAACCATGCTGCTGCTTTGGCCGTATGGAGGACGAGCGTATTTCTCATATAAGTGGCCGAGGCGACAACTGAGGGGAATAGAAAACCCGACTATTCCTCCCTGGACTGGTCTCTTCTCGCCTGGTTTCTTCCTATTGTTCCCACCTCCATTGGCATGTTCGCCCTCATGAATGTACTTAGCTTACTCGCCTTTGCACGTAGTACGTATAGGCAGTGGGAGCGCGTCTGACTGAGTGTGTAGGTAGGAATTATTCGATAATAGTAGCAATGACTCTAGATAGCTGCCTTGAGCCTGCGTATCTCCCAGTTGACATCGGTCAAGAACTCGCCAATATCCATCAATGTTGATACATATTTCTCGACTTGATTGTGACGAATTGCGGCGGTCGACTATCCCATGACTATGCCATCCCACCAGCCATCCAGCTTCAGACGCACCAAGCTAGCCAGATGAGTTGAGCCGTCGGCTTCTACAGCCCCATCGTCCATATCGCGAAGTATGCGGTCGATGTAATTCCCAGCAGCACTGAGCTGCAAGATAAGACAAATTGCGCGATGAACGGCAAGAAGCCGGGAGTGTGGAGGTTCGATAGTCCGTTCCGGGGTTAGGTGAAGTTGGCGGGTTACAGGGAACATCGTCTTTCTCAACCCCCGACGTTGGGTGGAATCAATCTGGTAGGTGTGAGGCCCGTGCATGGGCTCAGGCATGGCCTCGAAAGAGATCTTGAAATTTCCAAACTGTCGATGGAGGTCAATCCGGAGAGTGAGGGCATTCAAAGGACGATCGATGTCCGGACCGCCGATGAGATGGACAATACCATTGTCGAACATATCAAGTATTTCCAGTGCTATAGCTTTGGACTTGTTCTGGATCATATTAGCTTAAGCTCTCGCATTCTAAGTCGACTTACTAGCTCGGGGTTTGCTGTCGTAGTATTCAAGGAGTGGGGGAGTATATGCGCAACCTCTAGCTCCGCAAATGAATCAGGGTCTTGATCTATCAGTAATTGTCCTTCGTCATCCAAGGCAAAATCGTCTCCGCTGTTCTCGTAACGTCTGTCGGCTTCTATTAGGTCGAAGTTGCGAGAAATCACGCAACGATGTCGATCGCGAATGAGACAGTCGCGTCTGAGCGAGGCCACTCGTTCTCTAGACTCCAAAGCAGAATGTCTGCTTGGAGCTTGGGAGGATCCTGCTGGTGAGGGTTGCGGCGTCTTGATAGCAGAAGCCTTGACTAGGATAGAATGAGCATACAGCCTCGAACGGTTCCGGCGATCACCAACGTGGGAGAAAGAAGTTATGCAGTAAAAAGTCTGCAAACGAGTTTAGGCCCGAGCGGATCTCGTCCACTCTCGCTCTATCGTCGAAATTAATGGAGTCGTCTATCGAGATGTTGACGAACCTTAGGAATTCTTGCAGGAAAGGGCACCGAGGATCATCTGAGCGAGAATACTCATATGTCAGGCGAACCAGCTTGGTACGGCTATATGGTTTCTCCGTGGTTGAGTTCGAGGAGCCGTCGAAGTGATTGACAATGTCATAAAAGGCGGCCTTGGCCTTGCCACGTTCAACAGGATTCAATGGACGCCATGTACTTTCAGAGAGGTCAATGACCCCTTCAAGTGAGGATCGATGACGACGGTGAGGACCCATTTTTGGTAGTCTTGATTTTAGGCCTGAAGTTGAAAGGATGAAGAAGTGGGCCAGGAGAGAAGAATGGCGCGCATACCAATCAATCGTCGACTGAGTCATCGCCTGTCGACTTTGAGTCACGTGGCTGATCAGGTGCTCGCTGTATTAAATACCTCGGGCATCAATCGCCCCTCTCACTATCGTACAGGAAAACTTTTCACAGCAGCAAGAACGAATTTTTGAAACAGCAGCTCCAAAACAGAACTCATACGCCTCTCTGACGGGTCAACTGAATAGCCATCATATCTGCGTGTGAATGCAGTCGTGAATCCAATGACTTACTACTGTACTCCGTACCAATGTTAATCCAAATCGCGCCGCATTATCTAATTTTCATCCATACTAACCTAAACGACAATAAAATTCCCCGGCCATTTTCCAAAAAACCACCCTAAATTCTACACTTTATGTCCGTGCACATTAACACAGTAACCAAGTTCAACAAAAACAGCCTAATACACAATGCGAATATCAACTTACACCATTTCCTTTCTCGCCCACGATCCTAAGTAGTCGCTGCTTTTACCTGAGCCGGTGGTGAGCTCGTTCAACACTTGCTTTGATGAAATTAGAGATAAACAACACAGCATCTCATTATCAGTTGCCGATATATTCCCCTAGTTAAGGCTATCCTAGAGTTTACGTTGACTTCGCAAAAGCATCCATTCCATACTGACCAAGTAAGAAACCTTTCGCTCCCGACCTACGTGGTTACTTATCCAAACATTAAGTCGATAGATAGTAAGGCCAGCGAAAAATACAGTCAGCCGTACTACCACTCTCGTAGAACATAGAGGAACCGACCCTCTCAACGATGGATTACCTACCAACAATTCAGCATCGATATTGCCTCCCTACTCAGGAATATAGACTGGAAACGGGGCCCGTTTCCACTTCTGAGCCGATCACATTTTAGCAGCACCGTTCTTCCATTTTGCCCCTAGAAACGGGCCCCGTTTCCAAAAAGGCTAGCAAGATGCTAGACGCATAACTCTCATCACCATCATTTAACTACCAACAAAGGTCACTAAAAGCTCTCATCACACTCTCTTCTCCTAGACATAGCGTTTCTACCTTCCTACTTACCTGCCCTATGATAGACTTATCACGCAAGGGGCTTCGGCGGTTGGAGAAGCTTGGCCTACACTTCAGATCCCAACGAACAGATCAGCCTCGCCGTACCTGGAGTTCACACCCGAATTAGGTCCTGACATCCTTAGCAAGGAGGCTATCGCACACCAGAAAGATGACCTAGCCGGAAAATGAGCCCTGAATCCAGAAGACTGGCCTTTTGTGGTCTTGACTCTAGAGCTAAAATATCCCACATTTGCTTAGATGAACATGAGAGGGTTTCGAACAATGCCGGGGTTACCTTCGATGTGGATAACATCGTGGCCTTCCCGAGTAAACTTGCTGTCGCTAAGCGAGGTATTCGCTACTTACCCCACTGCTAGAGCACTATCAAATGCCACTGATTTCGCAGTTAGATCCTGTTTCCACCTTATTGCACTTATATTGAGCGAAGTGGGAGACTAGCCGTAATTGGCCAAAATCCCTGCCTGGTACGGGTTGGATGCCTTCGCGCAGTCAAGGAGATCTTGTCAACTTCTTGTGGTAAATATGCTCGACGTTTACTACTCGAGTGGATATGGAAGTTCATACTGGCCCGGTATCCGGAGCCGATGTTAGCAAGTCGGGGCTTTCTGGTGGGCTTCAATAGCTCCTGGTTAATCGGACGAGGAATACCGATGTGGTGGCAAAAGTCCTTTTCGAACCTTAGTTCCCCTGCCATATTACTCACGATTGTGTCATAGAGCATCACCGATGATGATGCCGGCCTAGTACGAAGTATTAAATTTCCTTAGGAACCATGGTAGCAATAATCTGCTTAACTATCTTCACCCCAGGCATTTCATCACCATAGCTCGGCTAATGCTACATCAAGCTACCAGGCAGAAGTTCTCCCACGACAGCATCATCACGCATCATCAAGAATGGCGGTAGTCCAGACTTCGGAGTTCCAATACTATGCTGGTCTCGGTCCCTTCGAGCGTAGACTTCTCTACGAGCCAATCGTTCTCGAGTATGCGATGATTCAAAGCTACAACCTGACCCGAGAAGAACCAGAGAGCCACGCTACGGTCGACTTTGACAACCTGCAGTCCTTTCGCGTGCTTGTAAATAAGCTCGCCCAGGTCTGTGACAATGAACGAGGTGGGAATTCAGTCACCGCCATGACGATTCTCGAAGGGACCAGTGGACCCGAATTCGTGTTTGCAGCGAAGAGGAAGGACGAAGAGGAGACTAGGGCTACCACGAGATTCGTAACGAACTTACTACAGTTGGCTGGGCAGAACCCCCAAAATCTTAGCTCCGATGCGCTCAAGAAGAGAGTACTCTGGATGATATTAGCTTTCAACATATCCCGAATAACCGAATATAAGGACGGACTCGATAAGGCTTTAGGCCTTTGTCTGGAAGACCACGAACGGCGACAGTCCGAAGATGGTATGACATAGTATATAGCAACGCCCACTACATGACACTGACTCCAACGATGAACAGAGACCTTGAAGAGTGAACTCTAAAAGCTCAGAGAGAAATGCAACTTCTCGGTCAACAACATACGCGAGCAGGAGGAAATAAAGTGCAAGTCTCCCCCCTTCTGTCGACATACTTTATACATACCGAGACTAATTTTACCCCAGCACTGAGAGACTGTGAAAGGCTAATCAGCCTGATCCATAATGCCCAGCTGGCGATGACAGGGATCAAGAATGCCGTCAGGACGAAGGCCAGGGGCAGCGAGTTCCTCAAGTCTGAGCCATGGTGCGAGCTAAAACACTATCTCGGCCGTTGGCATTCCTACCGTCAAGCTACGAGCTTCATTGTTTGCGCAGCAACAGCCTGGCCGCTACTATTCCGGGACTTTACGATCACCTCACTACCATCTAGTACTCGCATATCCAAGCCCATTGTACAGTCAGACCTGACAGCTGTCGCCATTGTTCAACACATGGAGGCTTTCGAGAAAGTAAAGATGCCAGAGCTTATGCAGGATGCCGAGAATCTCCGCAGGATGGGTCTGGATAAGGCTATCCAAATTCAACTCTTAAAGAGAACTTTCAGGCCAATCATACACGCAGAAGTTCTCATTCATCACCACCTCACCAAGGACGGAATTACAAGGCCAGATAGATTTTGGCGGCAATGGCAATACATCGGCTCCAGCAAGCCAACCTGTCGCTTATGCCACTATTACTTCGGCTCGCACTCACAGGGCCAGATTCAAGTTCGGCCTTCACATCTGAATCTGTACCCAAATTGGCGTTTACCGGAAATCTCTAACGAGGGCGATACGGAAGCTCAAGAAGCTCACAGGAAGCTCTTGAAGAACATCGCTGAAAAGGTGCGCAGTGACGCAAAGCGGACTTTGCAGCAGAGGACCACCAAAAGCAAGCAACATGACTCAAATACCTACTCTGCTACACCGAGATACCTTATGAAGACGTCAGGGTCAACGAATTCTGATAGTCCCGCCTATTGCGAGGTTAATGCAGTCAGTGGGGGAGTCAGCCTGTGGTCGCCTTGAGGTAGAGTCTCTTATACGGCTCAGGGACGCAAGTTATCCACCATGCTTCGAAAGCTTGCCTCGGTTTTTGTCTCGCCATCTTCCGCAAGTACGCCGGCGTTGGCTAGGATCCTGCGGGCTCGGGCAGGGAACACGCAGCATTGGCCAGCGCGTAGGTATCCAGCGCACTTGTGTGGCTCTATTGGAGATCACAAGTGTGAGGCGACTAAGGCGGTGGCAAGGTGTGGAAGAAGGAGGAATGCTCTACAAGAGATCGTGCCTGTACATAAACAGTGGTTCCCCTACTGCACTTTTAGGATGAATCAAGCAATTAGCATCTTCTCATTTCAACAAGCTCCGTGCGATGCGGCCAGAGCCTGGAACTCTAGACAGACTTCTTGCGAGGAGTCGGATGGGGTGCCGCGGAGGCAGATGGCAGCTGCTAGGCTGTCTAGGCAGATCACGGTGTTTCGCGTCGTTGACTCTGGGAGGTTTAGAGCTGCTGAGTCCAGTAGTCAATGGCAATATCAATTATGGTAGAGTTGATTTTCTGCCCCACTTTGCGGAGGGCAATGATCGCAAGACGGGTGAATAGGTTACCCTAAACAACAGATAAAGAAAAAAAAAAACACGACGACAGTTACTAGGTTAACCAGCACAGATAGCCTGCCATTTAGCGCTGACCAGCCAAACCACTTTGGATTAATGCTAATGCGGTGTCATTCTATGTCTTTTTATATCTGCCATTTTCGCAATATCAACATCGCGACATCATTCGGGTCCCAATGCCCAGCATCACCAAATCGCCCAATATAACTAGCGCGGCCATGAATCCAACGATGCAATCGCACGGATAGAATACTAAGCTCCTTATAGCGCCCGGCGATATTCCTATCGCTAGCGTCTTTTAACCGGCAAAGGATATTTTTATAAAGTTTTATAATATTATTAATAAAACCTAATACTCCTAAAGACTATATAATCCTCTAATACTATGTTTTTAAGTATAATAATTATAGCTTATTAGTTAATTAATTATCTAAGTATTACTTTAAGACTATATATTATAAGTATAATCTTTAAAAAAGCTAAGTAAGTAAAATAATTATATTATATTAAAGCTTATTAAATTTAAGATAATAAAGGCTATAGTAAAAGATAAAGGATTTCTTTAAGAGTCCTTATTAAAAGGTTAATAATATATAAGCTTATTATTTTATTAATTTAAATAAAGTAATATAATAACTATCCCCTTTCTTTATATTAGATATCTTAGCTAAAAGTAAGTCTATACTAGTAATATCTTTAATATAATTAAATAACTAATAGCTATTAATAATAATAGCTTTTTTTTTATTAATAATAAAGCCTTAATTTTCTTTTATTTATTATAATAATAAAAAGAGATTTTTTTATTATCTTTATAATAATTAATATTATTTCTTAAATAATAATATTTTATTAATTATATTTTTTCTTACTTAACCTTATTATTATTATATTTCTTTAAGTATTTTTTTATTTATATTTCTTTAATTTCTTTAATTTCTTTATTAATATATTAATCTCTTATAAAAAGACTAATTATATTAATTATATTAATTTTATTAATATTAGTACTTAGTATATATAAAATACCTTATATTAAGAAGATATTTATAAATAAAATTTTAAAGAAATAAGCTTATAAAGTATAAGCCTAGAATTTTAATACTTTATAATATAGTTTATATATTATTTATATATAAACTTACTTAAGCTATATAGACTTAGATAAATAAAATATTAAGAAATTATAAAAAGCTTATATATAGTCTTTTTAGCTCTATTTCTTAATTAAGAAAGGTTATATAACTTTAAACTTATTAAACTTCTTAAAGGCTAATTAGACTATTAAATCTATGCCCTTATATAAAGGTATTTTTATCTAAGTCTTAAATAACCCTACTTAAAACCCTAGAAACTTTTATTTATCTTATATTATTACTTAGTTTTTAGCTATTTAATATTAATATAACTTATATTATTTTAAAGCCTATAAAATAAGCTATTTAATAATATAACTTTAGCCTAAATTAAGCTAATAGATTTTAAGTTATAATTTATATAAGTTAAAAGTCTTTCTCTTAAAATAGCTCTTTAAATCTTTAAGTAATATAAGTAATAAAAGTATTAATTAAAAGCTAGTATTTTATATTTTAACCTTATTTTATCTTTATTTTACTTTTTCTCTTTATAATCCCTTATTTAGCTAATTAGCTTTTTTTAAAAATTAATTTTATTACTTATTTTCCTCTTATCTCTATTACTTATACTATAGTTTTTAAAAACTATATATCTCTTAATCTTTAGTCTTTTATATAATCTTATAATAAAAGGTAGCTTATATAATAATCTAAGTAATATACTTATAGTTAAAGAGATATAAGTAAAGAGTCTAAGAGTAATATTAATAAATTTAAATAATATTAAGTTAAAGAAATATTAATAAAAATATATAAAAAACCTAAAAAGAAGTAATACTTATAATAATTATATAAGAAACCTAAAAGGTAATAATAAGCTAAATATAATAATTAATAGTAATAATATAATATATTTAATAAGTAAGTATTATAATTAAATAAGTATTATATTTTTCTTAATCTCTCTTTTAAAAATTATAATAAAAATATTATAAATTATTTAATTAATTAAAACTACTTATTATACTCTTTCTTAGATATCTTAATTATTATTTAATAAGTCCTTATATTATACCTAGGCTTATTATAAATACTATAATATTAAATACCTAGTTATATTAACCTCCTTTAATTATTACTTTATAATAATTTAATTATTACCTATATATTAATATTTATCTAATTAATTACTTATTTTCCCTCTTTTATTATTATTACCTCTTTTTTTTATAGCTAGGTCCTTTTTACCCTCTAGCGCTAACTTAATATTTTATTTACTTTTTAAAGGTCTTTAACCTTAGCCCTTAATAATATATTTTTATATATTATTATTATTATACTTTTTATAAGAGACTTTAAAGCTCTTAAAATTAACTCTAAGGAGCTACTTTAATATTATTTAATTTATCTCTTAAGGTATTCTAACTAAGATTTAGCCTTAAGTATAATCTTTAAAGTCTTTAAAACCTAAGGGGTTAATAACTTAGCTTTCTCCTTAGTAGATATTAGAGTCTATAGTTATATATTAAGCTTTAAGACTATAGTTTCTAGGTTAAAGGGAATAAGATTAGCTTTTTTAAAAGCCCTTTTAATATTTCTTTTTATTATAATAGTTTTATATATTATATAAAAGACTAGAAAAAACTTAGTTTTTAAAATATAAGTTATAAAATATTTAATTAAATATTTTATTTTTTAATTATAAGCTTATTTTAATATATTAAAATACTTAATATTAAGAGATTAAAATAAATAAAAAAAATAAAATAATATATAAAATTAAATAATTTTCTTTTTTTTATAATATCTTTTAAATTTAATAAATTAATAGCTTTTATAATTATTAAAAATTAAAAAATAATAAAAATTAATTAATTAATTAATTATATATTAATTTAAGTACTTAAGTTATTTAAGATTAATCTTATTATTAATTTAATTATTTTAAGTATTATAAGTCACTATAGCAGCTACCTACCAAGCTAAGAGGGTTAGCTACTAAGTGATATCCTCTTAAGTAAACCTATAAGAGGTAAAGAGACTTAATATAAGAGAGGCATTAATAGATTAATAAAAAATAACTAAATAATAATCCTTAAGATTAAAAGTAATAATAATTACTTAATATTTATTAAACTCTATAATAATTAATAATATAATAATAAATAAAAAATAATTAAGGGAACTTATATAATAGGTATAATTAAAGACTATTTACTCTTATATCTCTTAATAAAAATAAAAGGTAATAAATATATAATTAAACTTAAGAGAAAAGAAATTAAAAGCCTAAGAAAAAAACTTAATAAATAAAAAATTAATAAGAAAAGTCAGAGATATCTATGCGCTAATATTTCTTTTTATTATTAATATAATAATAATAATAAGCCCCTTAACCCTTTAGATATTAATATATTTGCCTAAGGTACTTTACCTTAGCTATTACCTAAGTATAAGTTAAGTAAGGCTCCTTAAATAAAACCTAAGAAGATTAATAAAATATAAAAGACCTAGCTATAAGATACTTATCTTAGTATTTATATTTATCTTAGTAGCCTTATAACTATAAGGACTTAAATTCCCTTAACCTCTAGGTAAAGAAAGAGAAAGGTTTAAAGTAATAGCTAATATCTAAAAAGACTAAAGGTATATAGAAAAAGAAAAAGCAAAAGGGGAAGAGGCTAAAGAAAAATATAAAGGCAAAGGTATATAGGTAGGCGATATATAATAAAAAAAAGAGAAGATAATAAGGCTAAGGAAAAAGAAAAAAAGAAAAAAAGGGAGAAATAAAAGGTAGCCTCTTATATCTAAGGGAATAAAAAAGCTATAATTTATAGCCCTAAGAGATATTAAGTAATAACTAAAAATAGCACTTAGAGATAAAGAAATAATATTAAGGGAAAAAAGTAATATAAAAGGAATATAAATAAGATAAGCTTATATTAATAATATACCTTAGATACCTAGAATATATACCTAGGGAACTAAGGTAACTTATAAAAACTAATAAACCCCTTAAATTAGCTTATAATACCGCGAACTAATTATTAATACTATAAAGATATAGCGCGAGAAGTATAGATATAATACTAAAGAGCTATATATAGGTTTTTTTCCCTAGGAGGGTTTTTTTTATATAAATTAAAATAAAGAGGTATTATAAGTCTAGATAAATAGACGAAGATAGCATAGTATAATATAATATAATATAATATAATTATTTTAAGTTATTATAATAATTTAATTATTTAAGAGATTATTTTTTTAATATTAATTAATAAAATAATATTAATTTATATTAATAATAAATAATTAAATTATTTAGCTTTTTATATTAATTACTTAAATAATTATAATTTATTTTTAATTTTTAAGTTATATTAATTTTAACTTTAAATACCTTTTTAAGCTTATAATAATTATTTTATTTATAATTATATTTATAAAAAAGCTAATTTTATTAAAGTTTTAAATATTATTTAATTAAATATTATATTTTATAATTATATTTATTATAAGTTAAAATTAATTATAAATAATAATAAAATTTTTATATTTAGCTTTTTAATAATTATATTTTTAAAAAAAATATATCTTAAGCTTTTAATATTATTTAATAAAGTTATAAGCTTAATATATATTAATTAATAATATATTATAATTTATAAGTAATTAATTAATTATTTCTTTTATATTATAAAGCTAAAGGGAAAATCCTTATAAATCTAAGTTAAAAATAAAATAAATAAAAATCTATTTTTTTAAATTAAATAATTAATATAATTTTTAAATTTTTAGTAATTTTATTATATACTTATTATATTTATATATTATATTATTATTAGGTTATATATAAGACTTTACTTAAGGTTACTTTAATAAACTTTTTATTAAACCTCTACTTATAACCTTATCTTATAATATATAAATTATC
>RZGM01000182.1:0-36520 GCA_027886205.1 Fusarium piperis | reverse complement strand
TAATATTTATTAATTTTATTTTTAATATATTTAATATATATTAAGTATTAATTAAAAATATTAAAATTAAAATAAGATATAATAATTAATTAATATATAAATTAATATAAAATAAAAAAAATTAAAAATAAATTAATATATTAATTTAAAAAAAAATAAAAAAATTAAAAATAATTAATATATAAATTTAAAAAAATAATAAAAAAATTTAAAAATAATTTATATATAAATTATAAAAAATTATTAATTTTAAATATAAAGATAAAATAAATTAATATATTAATTTATTTATTATTAATATATTAATTAATTAATAAAATATTAATATATAATAAAAGAAAAATAAAAAATTATAATTTATAAATATAAAATCTAAGATAGCTAAGATAACCTATGCTTTATTAAAATATTTATATTTAATTAGTTTAAAATAGTAGAGCATGGGTTAGCTAGACCGTTAAAAGTGGAGCATAGGTGGCCTAAGCTCAGGGGTCACAGGTGAGCTCGTGTATGTCCTCCATTGGCGTTAGCGTTCCCCATCGCCCAGTCTCGATCAATAGTCAGCTCCTTTGGCTCACAGACTATTCCCATCAAGGAACGCGACTAAGCCACAATCTTGACCCATACTACGTAGTCAGCAAAATACGACACGTTTCACAGCATGTTTGTTGAGATAGCCTCTGCGGATTTTGTTGAGGGCTAAAATTCTCATTCCAACTCGACTATTTATCTCGAAAAGTTGGTTTTTCCTGCCGCCTAGTCTAGCATAGCATTGTGTGTGCGTGGCTATCGACACCTCAGAAGCCATGGCGTATCACGACCTCACTAAAACTACGAGGCTTTCAGGCCCCGTCGACACGTCGCTCCCCTATGACGTTTCAACCCTCACAGGCAAGACCATCCTCATCACCGGCGGCTCCCTCGGTCTCGGAGCCAGCTTTGCCCGTCATTGGGCTTCTCATGGCGCAAACTTGATGATCGGCGACATCAATGACGAAGCAGGTCACAAGCTCATTGCTGAACTTCGGACAAAGTACCCCAAGGCTAGCCACGACTTCTTCCACTGCGATGTGACGGATTGGGACTCGCAAGTGGCTTTCTTCAAGGCTGCTGCGGCGGCTTCGCCTCATGGTGGGATCGACGTCGTGGTGGCTAATGCTGGCATCGTCGATCCCAAGTCCAATCGCAGATTTGAGAACCCAGAGGCCATTCCCACCGACCCAGATGCGCCTTACAAGCCAAGCACCAAGATTCTGGACGTCAACATCACGGGCGCCATGTACACGGCAAACCTCGCTCTATTCTGGCTGCCTAGAGATGGATCCGACAAGGTCAATTCTGATGAAAAGCCTGAGGCTGATGGGCGCGACCGATGTCTGCTCTTCTTGGGCTCTTACGCGGGTGTTTGGCACCTCTGCGGTCAGTCACACTACACAGCCTCAAAACATGCCATCACCGGTCTGTTCCGCGCCATGAGAGGCACGGCATGGAAGCATGGTGTCCGAGTGACTATGCTTTGCCCCTACTTTGTCAGCGAGTCCAGCATGTTCCCTCTCGGAGCAGAAGCGGCTTTCCTCACGGGAACAGCTGGACCCGCCCAACACGCCGACGTTCTGGACGCTGCGACAAGACTGATTGCGGATGAGTCTATTGTTGGAAGAGCACTACTCATTGGACCCAAGGTGGCCATTGACGACCCAGACGTTGACGAGGCCAAGAAGGGTGAGAGGGCCGTTTGGGACTGCTATGCAGAGGACTACACCGACTCGGAGGCGTTTGTTTGGCGATGGGTTCGGGCTATGAATGCCGTAGAGAAGAGCCGAGGATGGCTTGGTCTTTTCTGGGATATTCTGGGCGTCATTGTGAGGGGGACCAAGAAGAAGAGCAACTGAGATGATGGGAACATGGAGTCAAGCGAGGGAAATTAAAAGCGGGTGATGTGAAAGCGCTGAACAATTTGGACAAGGACTTAACGGGACATTTAGTTCTTCAGATACAATGTGCACAAAGCTAGACTCTGACTACTCCATCAATGGAAGATGACGCGGTCAAGCAGATAGCTATCCGGGTAATCGTGACCACATACATTTCAGCTACTAGTTCAAGCAAACCAGCCAATGCAATTGCCTTTAACTAACGAAACGGAAGTCAAGTCGCTTGCTTCCCTGGTCAGTCGACGTCTCAAGATACCGAAGCTTTTCCTCCGTCGTCATGCTATTCCACTTCTCCTCCTTCTGCTTATTCCTCCATGTATAATAAACCTTGATGAGGATGTAGAGGACAATATTCAGACAGTTGATGCCGATGAGGACCCGGTTTCCGCGGCGATACTCTGGTCTATCATCTTCTCTGTAAATGTTGGAGCCAATGATTGACTGAAGCTGAACAGACATGTTGTAGAACGAGGCGGATAGAGCTCGAGTTCGGACTGAGTTGGAGTTGTGGGAGCACCAGGCCGTCTGAAGAGGATGAGGGTTCGGATAGGAGAGAAGCACCGTAACCAGAGCGTACATGCCCCATTTGTTCATGTCAGCGGGCAGAACCGCCAGAGAGATCAGGCACGGGAGGAACCAGAGTTGGGTGACGAGCCCCATTAGAGCCCTCTGTCCAACCTTGCCAGAAATATAGGTGATCAACAACATCTAGGGAACAGATATTAATAACTGAAAAAACATTTAGATAAAAGGGGAAAGATGTCAGTTACTCACATTGATGGTTGTACCCAGCTGCGCCGGAATAGTCAACAGGTTTGTGTTGAGCGTGTCAAAGCCAATCTGTCGCAATGTGAGGGTCAAGTACTGAGCCGGAGGCATAGCTGGCAGGACAAAGGTGAGGCCCAAAAAGTACATTGGCCAGAGGTCAAAGTCGCACAGAGAATCCCAAAACAGCTTAAAGGTGATGGGCTGTCTGTTGTGCATGTCTCCCTTGGACGGGTCATCGCGGAGGATGCGGTTCACGAGGATCTTTTCTTCACGCTCGTTGAACCAGCCGCCTTTGCGCCATGGCCTCTTTGTCTGCGTTAAGGAGGGCACCATCATGAAGATGGACCAGAAGCCGATGACAAAGTTAAGGAGACCTTCGGTGAGGAAGAGCCATCTCCAACCGGCGTAGCCGTGGACACCTCTCAGTCTAAGGACGCCATAGGCGAGCAATGGGGCAACAACACTGCTCAGACGTGTAGCCGTCCATAGGATCGCCATACGAATAGGAAGTTCCGTCGCCTTGAAGAAGTACGAGAGGTAGAGAACCAGATCTGGGATGAAGCCTCCTTGGAGAAGTCCCATCAGGGCACGAGCCGCGAGGAAGGACGAACGACCGCTGAGCCAGAACTGGCAGATGGCGACGGTTGACCAGCACAGCATGAGTGTTGGGATCCATTTTTCGGGCCCGACCTTTTTGCTGACGAGTTGGGATGGGATTTCAGCGATGAGGAATGTCACTCTGAACAGGGTGACACCAAGGTTGTAGTCTGGTGAAACGTCAACATCAGGTGCTAGTATAGAGGAATACAGCGAAACGATAAAGAAAACGCACCATTGGTATCCAGGTTTAGGTCATCGAGAAAGTTGTCCGCATTGGCCTGTCCCAAGCTGGCCTGGTCCATGTTCAGAGCCATGAATGCGACCCAAGCCCAGCATGTGACCCTCCAATCCAGCTTTTTAACAAGAGGCTAGATATGATGGGTCAGTAGTGCATGCATGAGTCCCATCTCTCTGTACTTACAGTCTCTTCACCCCATGTCCAAGTAAACATTGGGTCAAACCGGTGAAGGTTCTCATACTTGGGATGCGGTTGGAAGTGCGGGGCCTGCTGAGGGTCGTCAAACACACTCGGCTGCGTAGCAATGTCATTGGGATCCCGCTTCTCAGAGCTGCGTTGAAATAGACTGAAAAGGGTTGTCTGGATCTCGCCCTGGGGCCGGTCGAGTGTGACGGCCCTCTCCTTGGCGTCGACCTCTTCCTTCTCGTCTCTTGGAGCTGCCATGATTGATGCTACAGACACTGATGCAGAGTTGACATGCAGGATGTATTCGAGAAAGAGGGGATGCTGTCGCTTTTATCAGATCGCCGGTGCGAGTTCCGAAAAGAATCGCGTGTGTCATTAGCGCTCTAGAGACCCCCAAGCGAGCATGATGATCCCCTCCTGTCAGGGGGGCTTTATTGGTGGTTCTTGACCCCCAATACGAGTACCACCCTGCCGCCAACGGTTTTTTTCTCTAAAGCTTGGCTCAGTCCAGTCGGCTCCGCAGTTCATGCCTGGAAGAGTTCGTGCCGAGCAGTCGGGCATGAATTACCGGTGGAGAGTAGAGGCGATGGAAACCGGCCCATGCTGCTTTATGCTTAATCGACATAAGCTTGATGATGCTGGTGAACTGCGGTTCCGACTTGGTCAGTATCAGGAGCGATGAGGCAGACATGGCCAAGAGTCTAGTGAAGAGATTCTAAACACCATTTTCAACATCCCACATGACCATCAAGCACTTCAAGTAACGATCAACAAAGCTTGAGCCATTTATTGCTACCATGTCTATCCGGTAGGTTGGCCCGAGCTAGTGGATACCGTTACCCTCGATGATAACATGTCGGCTATGGCATGCTGGGGCATGGATGGATGCCGAAAAGACCAGCCATCACCACTACAAGACAGCCAATCTTTACCCGCTTAGTCAAGACTCCCCACGAGCCAAGACAAAAGGGTCCATGTGGGGGTGGCATGTCTTGATCTTATCTGATCTTGATTTGTCCATGCTGCGGCATTACTTCCCACTTGGAATGGCAAGGCTGGTTTTTCTGGACTGGTTGACAAAGTTCCATGGCCTTGGCTCTCGTATGATTAGCCTCAAATCCTCGGTTGGGCGTTTCTAGACTCGGTTAAGTCTCATGTCTGGGAAAAGAAATTTGAATTATTACCGAACTTTATGTGACCGATATCGGTCCCGACAAGCGCAATTTGTTATTTTTCTGCTCATATCTTCATATCATTGTCTTTAAGCTTTCTGCTCTTCCGTATCCAATCTTGCGCCATGACCGCCCATCATCGTACGAGTCACCCACAGCGAGTTCTCGTTGCTGGAGGTGGTTTTGCCGGTTTGAGTGTTATTGGAAACCTACTCGACTTGTGTCAAGGACGAAAAGCCCGATTTGATCTCGACAAGGTTGCCGGCGATGATGCCAATGGTCAAACAGTCGACGTGTTGATTACAATAGTCGATGAGAGAGATGGATACTGTAAGATAGCAAGGCTTGCTGGGTGATCTTGGGGCTGACCTTAATACAAGTTCACACCATTGGGGCACCACTTGCCATGGTCAGTCAAGAGTACAGCCAAAAAGTATGGACAGAGTACTCTGCTCTAGAGATTCTGCAACATCCAAGCGTGAAGTATATCCAAGGCAGACTTTCTTCTGTTTCACCAGAGTCAAAAGAGGCTACGATTATATCATTCAACAGCGATACTCTATCTACAGTTCATTACGACTTCTTCGTCGCAGCCACGGGACTTCATAGAGCCTGGCCGGTTGTCCCCCGATCCTTGACAAAGTCCGAGTTTCTGTCCGACGTAAGGGATCAGGTGAAGGCTATCCAGGATGCCAAAGATGGAGTGGTGGTGATTGGAGGTGGTGAGTTTCGAGGCCTGTCCTTTTCAAAAATGTGATCCGTCGTGTAACATCTTGTCTTTTTAAAACAGGTGCCGTAGGAGTTGAAATTGCTGCCGAGATCTTGCACACTCATCCTGGTACCAGAGTATCGCTGCTTCATGGTGGACAAACCCTCTTGGCCGCAGAGCCGTTGCCAGCGGACTTGAAAAGTTTGCTTCTTCAAGCACTTCGCGATCAAGGCGTCAACGTGATGCTTGGGAAGAGAGCTAAAGCGGTCAAGTCTCTAAGTAGCAACAAGCATGTCGTGGAATTGGCTGATGGTGGCGAGATGACGGCAGGCCATGTCGTTTGGGCAACCTCCAACCCAACACCGTCTACAGGATATATTCCATCGCGTTATCTAGATAACAAGGGCTACGTGAAAGTGACCACCGCGTGAGTTCTCTCGTCTGATCTGAGTAGCCCCCGCTGACTTATATTAGGCTAAACATCAAGGATGGCGTCTCAACTGCGGCACAGCATTTTGCGATTGGTGACATTGTCTCGTTTGAGGGCATCCGACGCTGCAGTCCCGCGATGCAAATGGGGTATTTTGCCGCTGTCAATATTCATGCACAGATGGTAGCAGACAAGTCTGAGTTGAAACACTTTGAAGGTTTCCCTCAAACGTTCAGATACACATTTGGCAACCAAGCGGTGTTATGGAGTCCTGGCGAAGAGATTGTCTTTGGAGAAGAGCCCCGACGGGCTGTGTTTGAAGATGACTTGTGTTTGAGGAGTAAGTATATGACATCAGGATTCCATCCCCTCACCGCTTTTGCTGACGCTGTACAAAGAATGCTGGAACTACATGGGATTGGGTAACGTAAGATGAATCAAGCATACAGTTTGCGAGAAGAGGAAAAAATGTTGCCTTGCATGACGAAAGGATAAGCACTAGCATTCTTCAAGGTTCACTCTGCGTACGTGAGATTACCTATTTAATGACTTTCTTCGGCTCGTCGCTTCAGTTCTCTTTCCAACTCAATAAATTTGACAAAATGCGCTTCATCACCGACGACAAACCGCGCCAGGATCAGGGAAAAGAAGTGCCGCTCCTCGTCATCGGAGCTGGACTCCCTCGCGCAGCCACATCTTCCTTGCAAGCTGCCCTCGAAAAGATTGGCTTCTCGCCATGTCTTCACATGGCAGAAGTCATCCCTCATGTGGACCGTATGCAGCTTCTCCTAGGGGCGATACGTGAGAAGAACACTGAGGTGCGCCAGAAGATGCTGCGCCAGCTTATCCGTGGTCATTATGCCATTTGCGATCTTCCCGTCGTCTTTTTCACTACCGATGTTATGGACATGTATCCCGACGTCAAGATCGTCTTGAATGGGCGGCCTGATCCTGACGTCTGGGCTCGCAGCGCCGCCGACAGCTTCGGCTTCATCTTTTCGCCTTGGTTCTACTGGACGGGACTGCTGTGGCCCACTGACAGGATCTGGTACCAGCTCAATCGAGAATCGGAGAAATACTGCTGGGAACTTTTCGGTCAACGTGACATCTTCACTGGCGAGTGTTACAACAAATACTACGATCAAGTGAGAGCCGAAGCGAAGAAGCGAGGAAAGGAGGTGCTTGAGTTTAAGGCTGAGGATGGCTATGGACCGTTGTGCAAGTTTTTGGGAAGGGATATTCCGGAGGAGCCGTTCCCAAGGTTGAACGAGAAAAAGACTTTCCAGATTGTCCAGGCTATTCTCATCGTGAGGGGCCTACTTGCTTGGTCGGCTTTAGGTGTTGGATGCTGGGGTGCTTGGAAGTTGGCCGATCACTTCCCGTGGTGATTTGCACAGCGCTTTGTATATGTGACAGGAATAAGTATGTAATGAAAGGATTCCAGGTGTATGAAAGCTCGCTTTCTCTGGGAGCTGTTTACTAGAACCAAAAGGACGTGCCAACGCTATTAGATCTGCAGCTCATATCTATTAGTTCACTTGGATGAAACTCTTGGTCTGCGAACCGCTGTTCATCTTCGCAGCTGCCTAGGTCAAGCACTAATCAACCAACGCCTATTAATCAGAGCTCTGTTGGTCAGTTGAAGCCCGTAAATAGGTCTTATTCCCACTTCTCCAAGTCAACAAGACTTCTTCTCCTCTCCATTCCTTAAGCGAGGCCGAGAATACCAACCTGTCAACGAGGCCAGTGGAGAAGATACACTTTGACGAGCTTATTGGTTGTATGGGAAAAGGCTGCGATTACGCATCATCTGTCTCTGTTGAATGGGGTGATAAAGAGACATTGACAAATCAAGTTTTATCTACTCGACAA
This sequence comes from Fusarium piperis, assembly GCA_027886205.1. Lineage (NCBI taxonomy): Eukaryota > Fungi > Ascomycota > Sordariomycetes > Hypocreales > Nectriaceae > Fusarium > Fusarium piperis. The sequence goes on along the minus strand of RZGM01000182.1, from coordinate 28,611 downwards.
CCCACAATTCACTTCACACTCATACTTGCTGAAACAGTGGTTTTCATCTAGCAGGGACGAGTCGGAGCCTGTGTCTCACTAGGTCTACTCAGCAGGTAGCGCAACTAAACCGATTTTGCAACTCGTTCCACCAATAATCCACCACCGAGATGGATCACTGCATCCCGACAACAGCGTAATTGGTTTAGTGGTAAAATTCTCCGTTGCCATTCGAGCAGCGTCGGGGAGCCCTGGGTTCGATTCCCAGATTACGCATCGATATCTTCGTTCAGAACGTTGGGATGTTCTCTTTTTGGTGTTGGCAAGTGTGGCCATGTGGTCGGCGAGGCGGCGTCGATGTATTTTGTTTTTGGCGTTTTTAACGCGAACGTTGCCTGAATTTGTGAATCAAATAGCATGCACGAGTTAGTCAAGTTAGAATCACTCAGCTATGATCTGTTGGCCTTGAATTAACTGTCCATGTCTTCGTTGGCAACTGTCTTATATGTGGCAAACTCGGCCCAGCAGCCACAGTCGCTTTAAACCCTCGCAATTCAAAGCGAAACCGGCGATATTTGGGAAAGATTCAAAGGATAGACCAAGGTGTTTACAATCGTGTTGCCTCATACCTACTATTAATCAAACCTTCCATCACTAACACATGCACATATCAGCTCTGCCTACACTCATCACCCATGACCACGTGTATCATGGGAGCTTAGTAGAGCTTCCACGTATAAGTCTGTTAAACAGACTTCACTAAAGCCATACTTGTTTCCACTATGATTCAATAAGCTTGACTTGTTTCATCTTTCAGCAAACTCCTCTAGTATTTCCCTAGGGGTTACGAGGGGCCGAGGTCTCATCATCAGGTATGCTTAAAGAAATATTGCCCTGTGCTCCCGACCAGAGGCATGATTTGCATGGCATACCCAAAAGCGCCCTCAAGTCTCTGACTTTCCCCCAAAGTTACCTACGTCTATATTCTCCTGATAGTTTCAGGTGCCGCTCGGGAATCAACGAGAATGGGGTCAGGAGAGGTCAACGGTATATAGCAGATACACGGACATAAGGGGCCACAAGTCAGGTGCTGTTGGTCATGGCCTTGAGCGAACCTGAATCACAAGAGTGTTCATACAGCTGTTTACTCGTGGACAAACAGTGACATGTTGATGTTTTGGGTAGTGTTTGCCGGCATACGAGTGGGGGTCATGATTGTTGCTCAGATGAGGGCAAGAGAACGGCTCCCCCACTCCAGCTAGCCACCACCTTTCAGCTCCGGCCATTAAAGACAACGTCTGTTGATATGATTTCAATCACCATAAACCCCATCATACGAGTATTCTCAGATAACAGTCTGACAATCCCCAGTTCCTGCAACCCCGGCCTCTCTCCCCTTCTCCCCTGCACCCCCTTTGAAGTGTTCAGCTGGAAAAGGCATCATTACTCAATATCCTGGGGTCTTCCCCCTCAAAACGTGCGATTCACGCAAGCGAGGAGTGGAGGCGTTTGGATCTACTTCCCTGTTCCCAGCGTCACGCCACTCATCAAGGCTGGACCCTGTAGATCCTGCGGTCGACGCGTTTGGTGAGGACGGCCCGTAACGCTCAGGGCAACCGAACTAGATTCCTTTCTCGGAAAGCCTGTTTGGTGGGTTCTTTACGACGACTTTTGTTTGTTGGTGGCGAGACTGTAGACAGTGAAGTCACGGTGTAACTAGATCGACAGTTTTTCCGTCGGCATATTGCCAATAGACTCGGTATTCTTTTCGGCAGATCCGTCTATCTCACTACTAGCGTTTCGGCTACAGTAAGATAGCCGGCTTGGTGACTCTGGGCAAACCCCAAAAGCTCAACATCACAACCATCCAACAAGGTCTTCACACACACGCCCTCAAGGGGGAAGAAATATTCTTACCCTCAACCATCAGATCGCATACGACATGATTACCCTTCGTAGTGTTCATCCAACCTTGAAGAAACAACACTTGATCTACAAGTACCATCCTTGCTCTGCTAACATGGTCACAGCTTTGTTATCCCACCAGGATTTCAGATTCAGCCTGTGACCGGGGCATAGATACGAAAATGACAATTAGCCCACTGTGGAAACGAAATGGGCACATCAAGGGCTCTTTAAAAGGCCGGAATCTGATCTGCCCTGTGCGGGGCATCACACTGGCCTGACATGTACATTAACAAAATGACGTGAACGCAAGCTACAGGAGAAGATCGTTCAAGGACGTAAAGCTGCATTCAGGGTCCATTCTAGGATCTATCTATGATACGCGTAATCTAATAAGTGTATCGGAAGAACTTGTTCTCCTTATCCGTCATGGTCGACCAGACTTCGGGTGACATGTATGAATCCTCCAGACCCTTGCTGCGGTCGTCGCGTCTCTTGTTGGCCCAGACGTAGTACAAGAATAGAGAGAAGGTGGTCACGGCGCAACCAGCCTGTGTTCCCATGACTGCGAGCTTGGCAGGGCGGAAGTCGGGAGCATCCTTGGCTTGGAATGTCTGGGGTCCGATAATGTTTCCGAGCGAAAATGAACCGCTGACGATGGCGGCGGCAAAGGCTCTCTTGGTAGCACCACCAAAGTTGGCAGCAGTCCACTGTTGGTTGTTAGTGGATGTAGAAGCCAGGTCCTCAGGAGAACTTGCGTTGTAGAAGATGGTCAGGGGAGCGACGACAGCGTTGACGAGGTAGATACCCGCGAGACAACCGGACTTGTTGGTGGCAGGGAGGAAGGACATTAGAGCACCACCGACGATGCTAGAGAATTGTTAGCAGATTACCAGACATTCCTTTAGAGTGACTGACGCAGGGATAATGCAGGCAATTATCCATGCCCAACGGTGCGACTGCTTCCGGATTCCAAATCCGACACCCAGGGTGAAGAAGATGCTGACAACACCAGAAGGCATATTCATGAGAGCGGCCCTCTTGGGATTGTAGCCCAGGTTGCGGATCAGAGTGGAAGAATAAGTGGTGACAACACCGCTAGAGACGGAGAGCTAAAAACAAAGGTCAGCGTGGTGCAAAGAGGCCAAACCCGGGCAGTAATTTTACCAAGACGACAGAGACGAGCATGAGATAGAGCTGAGGATCACAGAGAGCCTCGAGGATCTCCTTGGGGCGAAACTTGCGGTTCTCGATACCAGTCTGGTTGACACTGACGTGCTTGAGCAGGGCAACCTTCTCACCAGATGTCAACCACTTGGCCTTCATGGGTGTGTCGGGGAGAAAGAGGAAGGTACAGAGGCCTATGAGCACAGTGATGCAACCGAGAGTCACAAACATGATACGCCAGCCTGCAAGAGAAGCACCAGGACCAATATGCTGGAAGCCAAACGACACAAGACCTCCGATGATCTGACCCAGGCCCAGACCGAGGTACCAGAAGGAGAACCGAGGAGCCTGCTCAGACTTGGTGTACCACTGGCTGCTGATGAGCATCAGAGAAGGGCCGATGGTGGCCTCGAAGATACCGAGGAAGACTCGCGACACGAGCAGCGTGGTGTAGTTGTGAGCGGCTGCACCGCAGGCGGTAGCGACGCCCCATAGGATGACATTGGCACCAAGCCACTTGGCAGCTGGAAGAACCTGCAGGAAATAGACTTGATCTCGTTAATCGTTTGTCTTGTTGGGATGAAATTGGCACTCACTGTTGGGGACCTCGAAGCAAAGCAGTCCGACAAACAGGAACGTGGCGACGTTGGAGAACTCGTTGCCCTTAAGACCGAGGTCTTTGTTCATTCCCATGACGGCGGAATACTGCAGAATGCAATGTTAGATTACGCACATGCAGGTCTCACCATGGACAGGGGGGTTTAACTGACATTGAGGATGACCTTGTCGAGGAACTGCATCGTGTAGCAGCAGAACATCAAAGGCACGATGTGCCAATCAATCTTGCGCCTCAAGCGGTCGATGTCGATGGGCTCACTGTTGGCCGCCACCTCGCGATGATCGTCGAGGAACTTCCACGCGCCGTCGACATTGCTGGCGCTGCTCTCGGACCCGTGCGACGAGTGGGTGACGTGGACGTCCTTCTGGTGATCCTCCAGGGAAGACATGTTTAACGCGTGGGACAACGGGGTGTAGACAAATGAATTTGTGATGTTGAAGCGCATAAAACAATAAAAAAGAGATAAACGACCAGCGGTTATTAAGTATATATAGAATATCCAGCACAAAGGAGGAAAATGAAGTGTAGAGTGCGAGGAAACAAGTCTAAGCCCGAAGAACCAGTAGGCGAAGAAATAAGAAAAAAGTGGCACAAGCGACGAGCTAATGCAAGCAGGCAAGCACAAGAAAAGCCACTCGGTCGACTCGACCTGAAACCCTTGAAGTGTCCCCCAGCTCATGCAGCTCAGCTCCATACCCCATGCTACATTGTGTGATTGCCAGAACGGGCATCTACTGGTAATCTAGATATTGCTCCGGATTCTCACTGGGGTGATAACGCCCGTTTGACATCCCTGGAGGGGGCCCTGCTGCATGGACCAGATGCGGTCCGTCGTTGGCCTCCCCTGCAAGATCTGTTGGCTCTATCTGACCTGGTCCCTGCGTGAGACATGGCAGCCGTTGCATCTTGAGGTGATGTTTGCAGTACGAGGCTGTTAGTTCTGTCGCGCAGAGCCCAGTCACATCATGTATCGCACGGTAACGAATAAGGTGGCCAGGTCGAGAGTGTCTGCATGATCCGAGACCGCCTTCGAGGAGGAAAGGGGGTTGTTTTTCCTTCTTCCGGGTCTCGACGGGAAGACGTAGAGAGAAGAGAGTTCGTCTACCGATATGGGTCATGGGTAAGGGGGGTTCAATCTCTCGCCTCATATTGGACCATTGCGAGCTTCAGAGTCGCTCCATCGAAAGGTCAGGGTTCATCGACTCCTTGATCATTTGAACAAGTAGAACTCGAAAGTATGACTTTGTTAAATGGGCATCCCAAACCAGCAAAGTCTCTCTCCTCTAAATTACCCGACCACCGTATGCCACGTCTTCTTCGACTCGACAATGGGCTGGGTTCTTCACGCCACAGAGGAAGCCGAGCGCGCTTCGGAATGGCGCAAGATCATTGCCATCTGCGTCGTTCTGGGGGTGATTGCCAGTGCAGTCGTCATGGCGCGTCTATACATCCGGTACAAGAACCGCGGTCTCGCCAACGACGACTGGGTGTCGCTTGTTTCTATGGTGTTTTCCATCATCTACTCTACCATGTGCATTGCGCGTATGTATATCGATTCCTTCGGGATTATGGTTTGGACACTTGCTAATGGATATAAATACCACAGAGACGAGATATGGTCTGGGACTTCCTCTTCGTCTTCGTCCGAAGCAAGACCTCGTCACATATACGCGCATCAACTATGCCGGGAGACCGTTCTACCAACTGGGCATCAGCTTCTTCAAGATAGCCCTCTTGATCAGCTACTTGCGTTTACTCAATGGTACAGACCACAGCAGGTATCGGGCCGTCGTGTGGTTCACCATAGTGGCCGTGTTCTTGTCGCATTTTGCCTGTACCCTCGTCCTCATCTTTGCATGCAAGCCGGTAAGTCAGCCACGTCAAAGCCAAGATATGAGTCTCATCGTCACTGCCACAGATCGCCAAGTCATGGAATCCGTACATGGATGGGTCGTGTCTCGCTCCTGGCCCGTCATTCACAGGCTACGCAGTCGTAACCATCGTCGCTGATATTGTCGTCGCTGTGCTGCCAGTGCCTGTCTTGTGGACGCTGGAGATACGGCTCTCCAAGAAGCTTGGTCTGATTGGCATTTTCGGCCTAGGAATCTTCACCACGGTATGCGGCATCATGCGATATACGCAGATCGATCGCATCACCAACCCAAACGATGGAAACTCGACCATGTTGGTACTTTGGGGCACCATCGAGTTCAACGTCGGCGTAAGCATCACCAATATACTTCTCAGTGCTCTACTAACCATCGTCAGAACATGGTGTCGTCTCTTCCTTTTCTTGCGCCCATCTTTCTCAAAAAGGCTCGCCAGTATCGCTCCAAGCACTCTGACGAATACAACACACCCAACACAAAGAATCGGAATCATGGCTTCAAGAGCAGCAACGCATACAAGCTCAAAGACATGAGCCACGGGCGAAACACGACCGTCTTCACGTCTGCGGCGAATAAATCGCGCAGTGGGAGCGAGGAGAACATCCTGCAGGGGTCCAACGGCATCATGAAGTCTGTCACATACACAGTCGAGATGGGGACGAGCGGAGCGGGCAAGGATAACAGCACCAGCAACAGCGTGGGATCAACCTACACGTAGAGATGACAGGTGACAGCAGCGCCCGAGTCGGGCAGCGGACTGGGTTGCTACCATGTTTCCTTTTTCCTTCCAAGGCAGGCATGAGCGTTTCGATTAGATAAATGTACGACGTGTAATTACTGGACTAGCCAGGAAGATAGAGGCAGAACCAACAGATAACCGTTGAAAGACAGGGATGGAGGCCCTCACAACGGGACTTTGACGTTGCATTTCACCACCCTTGAAGGCCACCTGTGCGGGTAGCCCACATTTGACTGGCCCTAGCAGACACGTCCCAGCAAGCACGTAAGCTATTCTTATGTCACTAGCCGGAACAAAAAAGTCCGTGTTGGTTCCGGGGGGGAAATGCCCTTGCTACCGCAAAGTGGCCTGAGGGTCAACAAGAGTGGTGTGAATCTGCATGTACAGTAATCATGTATAGCCACGCGGAGCCCCCCCCTCAAGATCAATGCCTGCGGAGTAGATGATGAAAACTCTGGTTGTTTCCGATCTATTAATGTCGATCAAACAAAGCTCGCCACAACATTCGCACACCACACCATGACTTCCTCACAGCCACAGCCCGTGCTCATCATCGGAGCCGGCATCAGTGGCCTGCTCCTAGCCCAACACCTCCGCCAGCAGGGCATCCCCAGCCGCGTCTTTGAGCGAGACGCTGATCTCGCCACCCGTGGCGCCGGCTGGGGCCTGACGTTGCACTGGTCCCTCCCGGCGCTGAGATCGCTGCTGCCCGGCAACCTTGTCGAGCGTCTCCCGGAGGCCTATGTTGATCGATCGGCTATCGCCGAGGGTCTCTCGTCGAGCTTTCCCTTCTTTGACATTAGCACCGGAGAGCTAAAGGCCTCGACTCCCAAGGCCCCCGAGTCGGACCGCATCCGTGTTACTCGGGAGGGTCTGCGGAACATCCTGGGGACGGATATCGAGATTGAGGTATTTTACCCAACATCAACCCTGTCGGAGTAGAATAACCTCATTTTGACACCCTGGTTCTTCGTATAGTGGGAGAAACAGCTTGCCGTATTGTCATATGGCCCTGACTCTGTTACTGCTACGTTTGAAGACGGTGAGTCGGCCACTGGACGACTTCTCGTCGCTTGCGATGGCGCCCAGTCCATCGTACGCCATATCCTCTTCCCGGAGAATTCGGAAACACACAAAATTCCCGTCCGGATGCTGGGGGTGAAACTTGACCTACTGCCGGAGCAAACAAAGACACTCCGGGAACTAGATCCCTTCTTCATGCAGGGTACTTCGTCCGCGAATGATTCCTTCGTATACGTTAGCCGTAAGTTGGTGTACCCTCATTCGGCTATTGTGATTTTGACCAAATAGTGCTCGATACCCCGGGTAACCATGGTGACGTCTTCCATCCATACGTCTACCAGATGTGCGTGTCCTGGCCATATCGCGAGGGCTTCCTTGACAACCCAGCACCCACCGAGATCCCACCCACGGATGATGAGAAGTACAAGTTCATAATACGTCTCGCCGAAACTTGGGCTGAACCTTTCCGAACTCTTGCACTCAGCGTACCCGAGGATGCGGAACTCAAACCTCTTGCTCCCCAGGACTTTCCTCCGCCGCAAGGTCTCCGTACGACCGGTCGGGTGGTTCTAATGGGAGACGCTATACACGCCATGGCCATGTGTAAGTCCGACCGACCCATTCCCGATTCTGTGATATCTGACGTGTATAGACCGTGGTGAGGGCGCAAACCACGTCATTCTTGATGTCGCCGACTTTGTAGAGAAGGTGTTACCAGCTCTGAAGGAGAACAAGAGTGCCGAAGAATTGAGGTCAGCATTGAATGAGTATGAAGATGCTGTTGTGAAAAGAACACGTCCTGGTGTATTGGCTTCACGACAAGCCTGCCTGGACGCCCATGAATGGGGACGCATCAACAAGACAAGTCCACTGCTCACAAAGAGAGAACCGCAACTCGAGCTCCCTGAGGGCTTTTAAGTATTTTAGACAGTTTAAAGATCTCCGGTGCAATTTAAGTGTTGACGCCCATTCCGAGCATGATATACTCACCTCAGCCCAGTCGGTGTTGGTTTCGCGACGTTTGAACGCAGCACGGTCATCAGGGTCGGGGTTCGGTTCCATACACCCTCTTCCGCAACTATGGGTGTAGAGGTATGTGACAGGTAATACGGCGCAGTTCGTCTAGAAGTGCCGGTAGTTCTACCGGCAGATACGCGGTTGCTCCCGCTTTGTTGGTGATATCTGGGACTGCCGAACTGGTGACATGGCCATCTACCCGCCCGAACGTTGGGCCAGGCCTGTGCTCTCTAGGCGCAGACTCACATTCAACATACTGTCACGTCAGAATCATTCTCCAATTTATCAAGATATTCCAACTCCAGGGAAATATCATACTCCCAATTCCAATCTCTAACTTGTGACATCGCGTGAACTGAACCATACTGTCCGACATAAACTTACTTGCAAAATGCGGGCTCCGCTATGATATAATACAGCGGTAAAATCAAATATAAAAATTTTTTTACTAGCTATGGCTCTGATCTTTATATTCTTGATTATTGATTAAAGGAAACCCTGCACATAACTCAAGTGGGCCCGGCCAGTTCTTTAAGCTTCTCGAGCAGAAGCAAAGCAGATTTCCCTTAATCTTATAACTTGCTTCTCTTTTATATCACCTCATATGTTCGGCTCCGAACTCTCACAGTCTAGACTCCAGCAATGTGTGGTAGTCACGTGTTCTATAGTTCGTTACTATATATTACCCTATAGACCTATATATTAGCTATTGTTTTAGTATGGAGAGTAAGAATTTATAAGAGATTATAATAGCAAGAGATATAATATATTACTTTTATAATTTATATCAAATAATCTCATCAATGCCGATTGCATCTGCGGTTGTTGGTAAAAAGTCGCAAATCCCAGCTGGATTTATGATCGGAGAATGAGTTAGGGTTTATGTGTTAACAGATAACTCCAAAAGTGGGAGCGATTCTTGGCTTATCTGTTATCAGAGAAACATCTCCAGTTTTCTTTGGCCATGTTATCCAATGAAAAGTGAGGAGGTGAGCTGGTAACAGCCAATCATAAGCCAGAGGTCGAACCTTCGCCTGTGAGGCCCATCCCCTTGGCCTCGCTGTCCCCATTAGCTCAAAAGCCAAAATTACCCCCAAGCTCATAACCACGATCTCCATCGTGCGCTGAAGGGTTTCGGCGCGTGTGTCTATTGCTTGACTATCCAAATGAAGCCAAAATAAAAAAAAATAGATTATCTCGCAACGCGTCATTATTAGGGTTGGTCGACATTCGCAACAAGACCAATTACAAGATAATTATCACATCAACCTACCAATAACCCTAGAACATGGCCTGAGTGGATGATGTTGTGAAAAAACTGATTAATCCTATTATATCACTAGAAGGAGAAGTAGCAAGTCAAAGTAACTGGCTCAACCGCCCTCTCCTGATGGCTATCCGAGATATCATCACTGGCCATGCACACTCTACCTAGCCCACACCGTAGGATTTGAATGAGATGATGCGTCCATCCAATGGAATCACCACCGCAGACCCCAAGATGCAATTTCCCCACGACTTTGCTAAAGCCTTCAAAGTGTCGGATCCGGAGCTCGGCTGAGGGACCCGAGCGTTCGCTTCAGCTTCTGCCACAAGGAGCGCCAACAACGTGGAGTAAGCCGCATTGGACAAGGGTCGGGAGCCTCGTCATGACCATGTGACTCACTTGACTTCCGAGAGCCGAACAAGAGGACTTTGAGAATGCCGAGTGTGGTTGTCGGATGCCTGGCCAATTTACTTAGGTCCACGTTAGGTCATGTCCCAGGAAACGGGGAGAAAGTGTCTGGGGACTTGGCCTACCACGACATAAATATCTCATGACTATCTCATGATGGAATTGATCCCCAAGATACCGCAGAGCTTCTCTTATCAGATAAAATCCCCAAGCTTCTTCCCCAAGCCTCCAATTCTCCAAATCTAAAATGCCTGTCCTCATCTCCCACCCTCCCTCCTCCTCCTCACCTCGTCGGCCCTGCCACTAAGCAGGCTACCAGGTCATCCAAGAAGCTTCCCCAGTCTCTGATTGAGGGCGCAAATCTCATTTAGAAAGAGTCATGGGACGCTGAGAAGCATCTTGCCTTCCACCACCCTTCCAAGATACTTAGCATGAAGGAGATTGGTCTTGAGGGCCATAGCATCTCTCCTAACGCCTGCTCCGAACCATTCCCTCTCTTTAGCGAGGAGGCTATTAAGCAGATGGGTGCCGAGATCTTCAGCGAGAATGTCCTGGAAAAGTGCTAGTACGCTTCCACCTTCAACTCCAACATGGTCTGAGGAATGGGCCACGAGTAAGTTGTCTGTTTTCCTGTACCTATCCCGGCACCCACTAACTTGACCAGGCTGGCCCTCTTTACCTAAGATGCCTGGCATCCTCTGAGACTCTCGCCAAGCTTTCTCAAGTCGCCGGTGTCGAGGTCGTCCCGCCTTCGACTTTGACATTGCCAACATCAACATCTCTGTCAGCAATTGCAAAAATGCAGAGATATCCATCGGCAAAAAAAACTTCGCGACGGTTCCGATAACGGTAACCTGGCTTCTGTTGCCTGGCACTACGATAACTTCCCCTTTGTCTGCGTCGTCATGATGTCGGACTGCACTGGTATGGTTGGTGGTGAGACCGCTGTGCGCAAATCCAACGGTGAAGTTATCAAGGTCCGCGGGCCTAGCACTGTATTTTCATGCTTAGACTTGACAAAAGACATGAGCTAATGCATGGCAGGGTACTGCTGTTATCCTTCAGGGCCGATACATCGAGCATCAGGCTCTCAAGGCACTCGGTGGTCGTGAGCGTATCACCATGGTCACCTCCCGCGACCCAAGTCCCCCTTTATCCGCGACGAGAGTGTCCTCACCGGTGTTCGCGAGGTTAGCATCCTCGACAAACTTTACCACCAATACACAGAGTATCGTCTCGAGGTCCTCGAGGAGCGAATCCGCGCCAAGGGCAATGAGGAACGCAAGCTGGCCATGGCCAAGAAGAAATACGACATTCCCACTATGCGGGATTTCTTGGAGGAGCTGTGTGCATTTATTGACTCCATGCTCACTGAGATTGTTGAAGTTGAGGATGATTGAATGATACATGAGAATAATGAAGAAATGGGTTAAAAGCGTTTGTGGTGATGATTGTACATGGAATGGAATTCATGGGTCTTTGACTTTCTTGTACTTAGCAGCGAAGCATAAAGCGATGTCTATAGTATACTTGCATAACGATTTGGTTACTCATATTGTCATATTGGCCTTCCAAGTCATTAATCATTGTGCTCAAGAGCCTTTGCTTGACGTTTCGAGTCAAGTTAATGCAGTATTCTTGCTTGACTTGCCGCGGGAGAGGAAATGGTACGCGCCACTGGAGCCAGGCCGTTGATACCATGTTGAAGGATAAAATAAGAATTGCATAGTTCATTGATTCGTGTCTACAGTCTAGAGTGGTTCTATCAAAAAGTTAAAGCTTACTTCCTCGGTCTTGACCAAAAGATCATCCCTCACACCAGGGCCACAAGCTGCCGTTCCCACGCCAGCGACCTTGGCATCCAACCTGAAAAGGGTGGCATCCTCCTCAAAGAGGTTATGAGGATGCTTGGCCTTCTGGATAGTATCATCTCTGTGGCGTGACACGACGAAACTGAAGTGTGACTGTTCTCCAGTTCCTAGACGAGTTGCCCGCAGTCCAATGCTAGGAGACTTGGCGTCTCTGAGAGTTAGCCATCTAGCCTCCATTCTGTTTCCGTTCTCTTGAGGGACGTCGTAGTGCGTGTGTAGATCCGAAACGGACTCGACACCCCAGATACCCACCCACTGGGATAGTTTCTTATCAGGGTAGCTTTCTCCCGGACCAAGACCGAACCAGTTGACATGCTCCAGACCCTTGTTGCCATATACATTGAGACCAATTCGAGGAACGTGCTCTGGGAAGGATCCAGTAGGCGCAAGGCGGGCCACGTTGATGCCGAGAGCGCCCGTGACGTGAACTGTGTACTCAACCTCGCAGTTCCAGCCCCAATCGAGAACCGGCGGGGAGATGAACGTGTGTGCCTTGATCAATGTCTTCTTTGAGTCGGATGAGTCCACCTTGAATGAGCGCAGCTGTGACGTAAGGGCGTCGACACCGAATCTCTTCCAATAAGGCAGAGAGATGGGGACGTCGTTGTCCGTCTTGGGGCGCCAGAACGAGGGACTGATGGCAACACCAGTTGTGGGGTCGGCCTCTAGCAGAGTGTGACCATTTGCTGTCCAGGTTTTTAGAGCACCACGAGCTCGATCAAATGTGAAGTTGAAGCCGGTTCCGGCCACTGAAACAGTTGACCCTTCTTGAGACACTGAGAGTTGAGAGGTAAGGGCATTGGTTGAAGTGAGGGCCTTCTCAGTATTGGGGCCTTGGAGTTGATGCTGGAACCATGCGATTTGGTGGCCGGCGGGTGCCCAGGAAGTTGCCTGGTTGAGGGTCAAAGTTACCGTCAAGTAGACTTCGTTCTGGCTCCCGTATCGCTTGGTATCAAGTGGAAGGGGGACGGATGCCTTCTCTCCAGCAGGGATAGATGGGAGCTCTAGAGAGCCTGCGTGGAGCAAGGTAGATCTACATCATGGTAAGTTGGGCTTCAAGTATAGTATCATCAGCTAGGAGCAACTTACGTCTCCCCTAGGGATTCCACCTGGAAGGCGGCCCCAAGGTGGCTGAGGTCGGCAAAGTCATGCCAGTTCTCAATGATCAAGTTGTTTCCCTCAAGAGAGAACCCGACAGGTTGGATGACCTTTTTGTATTCGGTCAAACCCGGAGTTGGCTGATGAGTGCTGTTAACCAGGCCATCCATGACGAAAGTGCCATCATTGGGCTCATCGCCAAAGTCACCACCATAGGCGTAGAAGCCCTGGCCATCCTCTTCCTTCCACAGACCGTGGTTGGCCCATTCCCAGATGAAACCACCTTGAAGACGAGGGTAATCGCGGAAAGCCTGTTCGTAGTCCTCGAGCCATCCTGGGCCGTTGCCCATGGCGTGACCGTACTCACATAGGACGATCGGCTTGTCAAACTTTCCGTCCTTGACGCCTTCCTCCTTGGCAGACTGAATGAGTCGCTCGACGCTGGGGTACATGTAACTGTACATGTGAGTTGTGACAGCCTGCTCGTCTCCTTCGTAGTGGACCAGCCGACCTGGATCAACCTGTGTGGCATATTCGAACATGGCTTTGTGGTTGTCTCCGTAGAAGGCTTCGTTGCCGAGACTCCAGATGATGATACTGGCGTGGTTCTTGTCGCGGTTGATGACGGCCTGGATACGGTCAAGATAAGCACCCTTCCACTTGGGGTTGTTTGAAGTGAACTGGGCTGCTTGAGGGAAGGCAAGCTTCTTTCTCTCTCCGTAATCCATCTCTTCGGGAATGTCTAGAGGACGAGCAACAGCATCGTAGAAGCCGTGGCACTCGAGGTCGGCCTCTCCCATGACCCACAATCCGAGCTCATCGCATAGGTCGAGGATTCTGGGGTCGTGAGGCTGATGAGCGCATCGGAGAGCGTTGATATTGTGCGTCTTCATCAACAAGAGGTCCCTCTTGGCGAATTCGAGCGGAACGGAGCGGCCGAGTAGTGGGTGGTGTTCGTGACGGTTGACTCCCCTCAAGCGGATGGGCTTTCCATTGACAGTCATCAGACCGTCGATGAGTTCAACCTTTCGGAAGCCAACGCGTTGCTGCACCTTGTGAGAAGTCTTTGAGTCGTCTGGCTTGAGGGTGATCTCAGTCTGGTACAGGTAAGGCGTCTCGGCTGTCCATTTATTGGGCTTGTCGACCTTGAGGCTGAGTTCTGCGCGCTTGGTTTCACTGCTGACAGAGACTTCTGTCTTACCAATTACGGAACCACCGTTCTTATCGAGCTCAAAAAGCGTGAGCTCAATGGTGCTAGAGCCCCCGGTAAACACATCAACAGTTGCATTGAGGGTAGCGTTCTCATAGGCAGCATCGAGGTCTGTCCGAAGGAAGAAGTCTTCAATTCTAGATGCCGGGAAAGAAATGAGACGGACGTCTCTGAAGATACCTTGAGAGTGTCAGCTTCTGTCAATTGTTGACAAGTGTGGTGCTCACCTGATAGCCACCACTGGTCTTGATCCTCAATGTAGGTCGCGTCAGACCACTGATAGACTCTGACAAACAGCTCATTTTCCCCATCTCGGTCGACAAATGACGAAATGTCAAACTCTGACGGGTTCCTCGAGCCCTGGGCGTATCCGATCAGCGCACCATTGACCCACACATGGTACGCGCTGTCAACGCCCTCAAAGCGAAGTCTCAGCTGAGAATCCGCACCCCAGGCACGAGGAACATTGAACTTTCGACGATAACTGCCCGTGGGGTTCTCGGTGGGAACATGGGGAGGGCAGACGGGGATAGGGAACTGGACGTTGGTGTACCAAGGCTTGCCGTGCCCTTGCAGCTGCCAGTGGCCCGGCACTTGGATCCCTCCCCAAGCGAGGCCCTTTGTCGCGGTCGGCTCCGGAGCCTCGAGCGGTGTGGAGGCCAGGTGAAAGTCCCAAGTGCCATTGAGGAGTAACGAGGTGTCGGGGATATGATATGATCGGGTGGGGAGGCAATTTCTCCTGAAGACTGCCTCGTTGCAGTAATCGGGACGAGACTCGTCCTCCTGGAGGGGAATGCCCTTGGGCTCTAGTCTGACGCTCTCTCCCATATTTGAAGTTTGTCTGGTAATGACCTGAAGTTGCGGATTGGTAGCGAGGAGGCTTGTTGAGCTTTTATCCTGTCTTTGCACCGCACAGCCACTGTGACACTGTGTCCCCTCAAGATAGGCATCGGTCCTTACCCACTCCATGATGCGCCAAACATGCTACAAATCAACAGGTGATCGGGACTGGTTGAAAATGAGGAGTAAACTCCACTGGCCCGCATGACAAAATGGCCGGACTCTGATGATCTTTTGCATCCCCTCACCGACTCCGACACACACGCGAGCCAATTAGGTTGGCGAATGCTACCCCAGGTTTGTTGGTCGGGGATACCGGAGCCGGAGGGAGCACCACCACCTTTACCACGAGAGGACGGCACACTCGTGACTTGAAGAGCCGATTGTGGCTTGATGATCCCAGAAGTTAGATCACGGGAAACCTCAGTTCATCCGACTGCTCACTGCCGTCAGCCGTTTAAAAGTTTGGCCTTCTCCCGTTACCCCAGGTTTTACGCCGGGGGTACCGGAGCCGGGTCATGGCCACCCCCCGTCTCAGAGGGTTACAGGGGGGAAATAGCCTAATGATCAGGAGGTGTCACTCATTCGGCCCTGCTGAACTAAACCAGACAAAGTCAGAGCACCCTTCAGGGCACGCGCAAATCCGGGGACGACGTTGGGCGGGCAGTCTAGGCCGTCTGCGGCCAAGGTCCCGTCTCCATGGAATTGGGGGGGCAGGAGGTCTTTCAACATATAAAGAGTCCAAGACGAGTGCGACGCTGTCACCAGCCTCTTGTTCAACTGCATGCCTTTTACAACAATGGCTTCTAAATCTCTTGAAAAGACCAATGTGGAGCATGGGGATGATATCCACGATGTTGACGTGGCTGTTCAGCTCGCCCATGATGTTGAGAACCAAGACATTTCGCCGTGGACTCCTCGCATGTTTCGGCTTTACTTGGTTCTTGGCTGCGCCTATCTCTGCGGCTGTCTGGTACGTTGAAAAGACTGAATTAGTGGTCGAGATTGAGTGGCTAACGCTTTTGCTTGAATAGAATGGTATGTCAATTCGTGACGTAACAACCTGCAACCGTCCAAGCCAGAATTTGTCGTTCTAACGTGTTTCTCTTAAAACTAGGCTATGATGGATCACTCATGGGTGGTCTGAACGGAATGTTATCCTATCAGGGATATTTCAACATGCAAGTGTGCCTGTCCAAGGTGGAAGCGCCTACCTAACAGCGCGTAGGTCGATGGAGGGCTCAACCACCGGCATCATCTTTGCCATGTACAACATCGGTTCTGTCGCTGCCGTCTTCTTTACAGGTCCCGTGAACGACTCCTTTGGTAGACGTTGGGGCATGTTTGCAGGTGCCATCATCGTCATTATCGGTACAATTGTACAGGCGACCTCGACAGGCCGTGGTCAGTTCCTCGGTGGACGCTTCATTCTGGGCTTTGGAGTCAGCTTCTGCTGTGTCTCTGCGCCCTGCTATGTCAGCGAGATGGCTCATCCCAAGTGGCGAGGCACCTTGACGGGTTTATACAACTGTACCTGGTATATCGGCAGCATCATCGCTAGTTGGGTCGTTTATGGATGCAGCTACATTGACAACCTCTCGGCCTGGCGCATTCCCATCTGGTGCCAGATGATCACATCTGGAATTGTGGTTGTTGGCGTCTTTTGGTTGCCCGAATCGCCTCGTTGGCTCATGGCTCAAGACAAGCACAGCGAGGCCATCAAGGTGCTTGCCGACTATCATGGCGAAGGAGACGAGAACCATCCCATGGTTCAGCTTCAACTGAAGGAGATGATGTCGCAGATTTCGGCTGAGGCGACTGACAAGAAGTGGTGGGACTACCGTGGACTCTGGAACACTCGCAGTGCGCGACGCAGACTCATATGCGTTCTTGGAATGGCCGTCTTTGGACAGATCAGCGGAAACAGCTTGAGGTAAGTATTCCTCTGACCTTGAAATGCAACGTACTGACTGAGTACCAGCTCATACTATATGCCCGTCATGCTTAAGCAGGCCGGCATCGAGGAGCAACACAAGGTGCTGGCTCTGAACGGCATCAACCCCGTCCTCTGCTTCTTTGGCGCTATTCTTGGAGCCCGGCTTACAGACGTCATCGGACGACGCCCTCTCCTGCTGTACTCGATCGTCTTTTGCTCGTGCTGCTTCGCCATCATCACAGGCACGAGCAAGCTCTCTCTCGACGATCCAGACAACAAGCACGCCGCAAATGCAACCGTCGGCATGATCTTTGTCTTTGGCATCGTCTTCTCCTTTGGTTGGACGCCCCTGCAATCTGCATATATTGCCGAATGCTTGTCCACCGACATCCGCGCCAAGGGCACAGCCATTGGCAACTTTGCGAGCTCCCTGGCCTCGACGGTCATCCAGTACAGCAGTGCACCTGCCTTTAAAGACATCAAATATTACTTCTACCTGGTCTTTGTGTTTTGGGATCTCTTCGAGGCAGTCTTTATCTACTTCTTCTTCCCCGAGACCAAGGATCGTACTCTGGAGGAGCTGTCCGAGGTGTTTGAGGCGCCGAACCCGGTCCACAAGAGTCTCGAGAAGAGGGATGCGCAGACTGTGATGAATACGCTCAATCTTACTGCGGATAGTAAGCTTGAGGCTTGAGATGACTGATGGAGAGCTAGTTGGATGATAATTTGCAGGGATGAGAGTAATGTGGAGGATTGGTATTGGTAGTTGAGTTGAACGTTAATATGAAGCATGATTAAAAGTAACAATTAGCAACTATTCTCGATGTGAGTGTGGAGGTCTACTATGTCGAGTTTAAGGTTGCTCAAGTCTATTGTACACTTCTATTTGCCATTCTCAAGTACCCAATCAGCGTATGCAGGTTGTTACTTGGCTGTGGCTTAGATGAAGACTTGGACGGAAGGGAGCATACTTGACTCAAACAACAGAGGCCCTTCCTCCTACCCTAGATTCTGATGGGGTACCTACGCAAGACCCACGCAGAACGAACGGGGTTCCAATGGTGAGCAACGGTTCGAACGAAAGGGCAGACTTGATGGTTGTTCACTCAGACCACCAACACAACCCATCGCGACAACCCATTATAGCTCGTCTAACACTCAACTCGAATGCCCTCTCACGACATAGGAAACAGAAACGAAATTCCCCTCCGTCGCATGACCGTCAAAGTTTGTCAACTCCCTCGGTTCTGAGAAATACGAAGCCGAACAACCAATCGTCTAGCCTGCTGCAGACTAGGGCAAGGGGCTCCCACTGCCGCTCCAATCTCAACGCTCAATTGACGCCGGTCCGAGCATACCCGGCCTTCTCCTCACTGTCGATCCACTCACGTCCTTCACATGACCTTGGTCGTTATTATGCGCCTTGTTCCCCCCGCGTTTGTTCATCGGCCCGTGGCG
The DNA here is from genome assembly GCA_027886205.1 of Fusarium piperis. Lineage (NCBI taxonomy): Eukaryota > Fungi > Ascomycota > Sordariomycetes > Hypocreales > Nectriaceae > Fusarium > Fusarium piperis. Next base: position 10,185 of record RZGM01000182.1, on the reverse strand, counting down.
GAGCGAAAGCGGATTTGACGCGATGGAGCAACTTGACGACGGATTGAACGACTCTGGCAACTGGCCTGCAAGGAAGAGGCTTCGGACCTCGCATGCGGTACGTTTGAGTCTGTAACGCTGATCATCTGTGTGCTGAGCTGATGCGACACAGTGTGATGGCTGTCGGACCCGTAAAACAAGGTCAGGCAGACAATGGGTCCCTAGATCCGAGACTCCCGTTATCAGCTTGTCTCTGACTCGGTTGATAGATGCGATGGAGGCCATCCTTGTGCCACGTGTGCCGCTGCAAATCAAGAGTGCGCATATGGGTCTGAGGCAAACTCGTAAGCATCGGATCGACACTGTTCATGTCCCTGTGTAGTAACGATGGCACCTCAGGAGAAGCAAGACCGATGTAATCCTGGAGAGCGTTCTTCGAGTGGAGAGATCCCTCCATGAGCTCAAGTCCAATATCGTGAGTTGGGCTCCTGCTATCACATCAGCGCGTGCATCCTCTGACCCACGTTACTCCAGTCGTCCATCAGTCCTCAGGTTACCAGCCAGCCCCAGTCTCAAGCCTCGCCGCAGGATCGTCGCACCAATTCTTTCTGTGGCTCAACACCAGACGCGAGCCTGCGAAGGAGGAGCTTCGCTATCCATACCCCTACAAGCCAGGACTATCGTGAGAATGGAAACAACTTTGAGAACGCCGTCTTGGATTCGATGCACACTTCAACAACCGAGTCTGTCCTTCAATGGCCACACTTTGATGTCTTTCCACAGTTACGGAGCGACGGAATGTCGATATTCCACCTGGAGCAGTCTCGCACCCCTTTGGCAGTGACATCAAACCCGATATATCCATATGTTGATGCTGATGCTATCAACTCAATACTCGACTCATTTGAGCACAATGTGAACTTTTGGTATCCTACAATGTCGCAGAGTCAGCTGCAGGCGATACGATCGACAATGGAGAATGGGGTGCCAGCCGAGGACACCGTCCACTGTTGCCTCTGCTTGCTGACGCTAGCTTTGGGATGTGCAAGCCAGTCCGTCGCTGGCCTACGATTTGCTGCTGACTCTGAAGATGGAGAGAAAGGAAAAAGGCTTCGGAAACGTAAGATGGGCGACGTCTACTTTCAACTAGCTTTGAAGAAGATACATGTCGCCCATCTTCAGGTCGATTCAGAGACTACACAATGTTTATTCTTTGCTGCGTGAGTTGAATTCCATGCCCTTCTGACTCAAGACTGATCTTTGGCAGCATCTACTTCGCCTCGCTTGTTCGGCCCCTTCAAGCTTGGGAGTATCTGAGCGCTACGGCGACGAGATGCATGCTCCTATTGTCGTATCCCCCGGACAAACAAGATGTCGAGAACGAGGAACGGATCAGAAGAATATTCTGGTCATGTTACATCCTCGAAAGGTACTCCTGGAACAACAAGAATGTACACTCACTCAGGCTGACGCTACACACAGTGACTACATGGCCGAGCTATCAGCTTGCCCACCCTCGGGAATCGCTCGGGTCGAATCTTCTGTCCAGCTACCCAGTGTCTACCACACACACACTACAGACAAGGAAGAGGAGGAATCATCACTCTACTTCCTCGCCTGCATCAGCATGAGGCGTCTGCTCAACCGAGTGCATCAGTTATTGTACGCGCGAGACTCGGGCGCTGCATTCGACCAATCTCGATTCCCGAGGATCGTAGCTGAGCTACAGCGCCAACTAGACGATTGGCGCGATGTGTTGCCGGCATCTTTTTACTTCAGCATCGATACCGAAGAGACGACTACTGAGGCTGGAGGGTTTCTCCGTCAGCGCTACTTGACATGCAAGGGCGTCATCTACCGGCCATATCTGATGTGGATGCTGAGTGACAGCCACGTGGGTGTGAATGACAGCGGCCTTGCCATTCCAGAGGCTTTGACCAACTCCAAGGCGTGTTTGGATGCCTGCTTGCTGCATGCACTCAACCTACGAGGCTTCTCGCAGACGGTCATGATTGATACCTGGATATGCTCACTGTCGTAAGTCTCTTCCAATCGTTGCTTTCTCGCCATGGTTGAACAGTGAATACTGACCAGACTAGTATGTCGGGCGCAATGCTAATCCTCCTTGCTGCCTGTCAAGTTCCTGCTTTGAAGGAACTCATCAGTCATCGCGTCACTCGTGTGGGCGATCATCTCCAGCAGCTGTTCCACCACTGGCGTAGCATCTCGTTCGGAGCAGATTCGCCAAGCGTTGAGCGCAGTCTGGGACTCATCGAGAAAGCAGATGGGTATATCAAGGAATCATGCTAGTCTTGCACTTTTCTATAGACGCACCAATACTATGAAGAGTAGATTCGCAGGGCCAATAAACGTTGATGCTGTTCAGCGTTGTGAAGCACAAGTTCGAGTCTTGGACAATAGGGAGAAAAGAAGGATTTCAAGTTGGCCTTTTCGTATTCTTTTGTAATAGTTCTCGTAGCCGAAGTGTAGGAGCTCTGAAATTCAAACTGATGCTTCTGAAATCAAGTAAAAGGGCCAACTGGGTAAGGGAATCATTGTCACCAATGGACCACAGCCGTCTTCTCATGTCTACCCTAGAAGAGCCTCGAATGGTGACCATGAGTCGAGATGTATTTTAACAGGGTTGCCTCGCTTTAAGAGAGAGTTGCTCTTTTAGCTTACCAACTCACCTGTGCCACTTAATACCAGAGCTAACAGCGAATCGCATTACCGAGACGTCAACACCTTGTGGCACCACATCGTCGCCGTCGAGGTGCAAATCTTGGAGGTTCTCGTAGCCTAGTGAAAGGTAAAGCGACTTACCCATCTTGGCGGCAATAACCCCTTGGCAGACCTCGTCTAGTTTGACGAGATCGATGCCCCATCGGACCAGACGGCCTCCGTGGCCGCGTCTCCAGTAGGCGGGGTGTACGACAACCATCTCCATTGTAGCGAGGCCCTGGAAGCATCTGGTAGGCGTTAGTTGGCTGGTGGTGGTGGTGTGTCGAGATAGTAGGTACGGGGTAATTCACCTTTCTTCTGCTGCCTCACAGCACGCGCCAAGCATGTCACAGTGGTCCTTGTCCATGTCTCTCTTTGGGTTTTCCGCAAGTTCGGGATAAGAAGCTGTTTCAATAAGTGAGCATCAGGAAGGAAGATATTAACAGCATTCAAGCGCGTACATACCATCGTCATTTTGGAAAGACCCTTTTCTGTCCGAGCCAGGCTTGAGCTTCCAACAGGCCACACCGACCACCACCTCTCCATCATCACCAGGCTCGGGCGTAGCCCAGCCGTTGTCGCGTGGGATGATGGCGCTGGTCTTTTCTCCTTCGGTGGGATCAAATCTGTCGGTTGCGACAAGGACGATATGCTCGGGGCTCTTGATGACGGACGAGAACTCGTGGCGATACGAAAGAAGGGTGTCTTGGGGAAACTGGGCATGCTTTGGGCGCTCCCAGTCAAACACGGGAGAGTAGCGAAAGCCAGCAGCAGCGACGATTCCGATGCGGAGGATATCAGCCGGCGATGCAAGGCGTAGAGGGCCCAAAGGGGGAGCCGGTGCGGGAGACATTGCGCTTGAAAGTTGTAAAGATTTAGTTTACGCCCTGATCTTTTCGCGACAAAACATTTGAGGTGGAGCCCCAAGAGGTACTTCCTTGGCGCATAAAAATTCAGAGGTATCGCAGGTACCCCCCTGTCGCCGAGTTATGCATCAGGCGTCTTAGTCAGAACTGGGGTTATTTCCGGTGGTTATTTCCAGGGCTCTTCCAGGGCTCTTCAGGGAATCTTCTAGCGCTCTTCAGGGGATCTTCTAGCGCTCTTCAAGGGATCATCTAGGGCTCTTCCAGGGGATTATCCAGGGCTCATCCTGTGACGTTTCGTACGTCATAGCTGCGTGCACCTTAACCGCTGCGCCATAGGGCAAAAGATTGGGCCATAATTGTTAAACCCGCTATGCCAAAAACTAGGCGCGCCACTTTAGTTAGTGGCACCTTTGCTAAGTCCTCTTATGACCGGTTTAACACCTGCCAACCGGCCAAGTTAAGCCTGCCAACCGGTCAAGTTAAGCCTGTCAACCGGCTAGGTAAACTCCCTTGACCGGCCAGTTTAGCCAGCGCTACCAAAGAGTTTTCGCCGTAGCACTTGTATTTACATTAAATAGACCCACCGTTGCTATCCGCATGACTTTCCATAAAGTGCAGCTTTTACACTGGCGCTGAAGAATCACTACTTGAAACCCACAGTCGAAACTACGTCTCCGAGTGCCAGTAGCGCTAAATCATGCACCACCTACGCAAGCCTTGGTCCAAGGCGCAACTGTGCTTCAAGGCGAGAATGCATTGTAACTTTGAGATTGCCTATCTAACAGACAAAGATGCACCCCGATCACAAGCAAACTCACAAGCCACAAGACCCCAACGATGAAAAAGAGGGTGTCGGGGCGCAAACAACCTGCTTGAACACGGGCTCTCAGCCCACTGATGAGACCATGAGAGACGCAAGAGAGAAACCCAAGAGGAAACTGCGGCTTTTATTGACCATTCTGGGACGTATCGGCCTACTTGCTCTACAGCTTGGTGTGATGTTTGGCACTTAAATAGAGCCATCAGGTCAAAATACGGGGAGATTATGTGACAAAGATGTTGGGTACCAATGGACTAAATGAAAACACATCGAGTACAATCAGTCATAAGCGCTATTTCGGGTACCTATCAATTTATTCCATCTCGGCATGACAATATTGATTATAACCTCCTTGATGCCAAAATCGATCCTCATGACCTGGCCCATAAGCACGCCACTCGTTTCAGTCGTGCGTGTCCGATGTACCTGCATCGACTGCACGGATGGTTCGAGGGAGTCGAATCCATTCAGATAGCGTACGAAACGATTGGTGTTCATTCGGAACGTGCCACGCCTTCTCAGGCTCCATATACCCAAGCGAAGACGCCACTGGCCAGCTGTCTTGATCCTGAAGCCAGAGTCGGAGCACATGGCGTACCTGGCCAGACCCTACATCGTCAACAAAAGCGTCTCTGCCGTGCATGATGGACAGATTGTTGACGAGAACAAGGTCGCCTGCTTTGGTATCAAGCTCAAAACTGTGTCTCCTTGCCATGTCGCCAAGGATCTTGAGAGCAGCCTCTTGGGATGGAGACAAGGATAGCGAGCCCTTGTTCATTGGGTACTTAGGGTGACCAGCAACATAAGCTCTACCGAAGTTGATCTGCATCCTTCCATCGGCTTGACCGATGATTGGCCTGGACGGCATGACAATGTTCGGTCCTTCAAGATTCATATTGTCTGGCCTCTCCCAGTGCCAACTGGATGCAAGCTCACTGATGACCTTGGGAGACTCTTTAGCGAGAGAGTTGTAGATGGTCCAAAAGCTGGATAGGCGATGATTTCCACCAGTTTTGGACTGTTTTTCCACGAAAAGGGCGAGGATAGGTCCCGAGTCCGCATCAGTGTGAAAGTCCTATAATGACGCAAGAGATTAGCCGACTGATTCATTGTACGGTCTTCTCAAGCCGCATCATACCATGGAAACTGGCAACTCCGGCGGGCGCAGGTTGACGCCATTCTCATCGTCCTTTCTTTCATGCCGGAGATGATCTGCCAACCATGATTGTCAGGAACATCGCCTTAACACCTGGTAGGCTTTAATCAACATACCAATGAACCAGTTTCGGCGGGTGGCCACATGGGAACAGATGCCCGCAAAAATAAAAAGGTGTTCTTCTTCGCTGTAAGACGTCGGGTCGATCCCTCTCACAACTTGAAAGCCCAGGCCATTGTTCAAAGTATCGTTGATCCGCCGCAGCTTCGTGATGAGATCCTCAGGGAGGGGAAAGTTGGACCGATCAACCGATCCTCGCGGAAGCCCAAGGCCTAAAGGACACAAGTTAAGGTCTGATGAATAGCAGGAGAACCCGGTCCTCGATGGGATAACCGGGTACCATAGATATAATAGCAGGAGGGCGTGAAGATCTTACAGTTGAAGTGGATCACGGCTTTCTGTATGCCAAGCAGGTCACCTTCAGTCAGTACCAAAGTGTAGGCCTCTGGGTTCTGGTCAAGGTCAGATGCATCCCAGGCCATGGGGCCCTTGAGCTGCTCTGGAAACCCGGTGGGAAGATCCATTGTCATAGAGTCTCAGTAGAAAGCCGATTGCAGTATCACAATGAATGTTACAGAAGCTCGGGCCATTCGAACATTGCTTTTAGATGTTTGGACTTTTACGCCTTCAAATACGCAACTCGGAAATCCGAGGCTCGCCCCCCATATGCGCAAACAGTTCAACTCCAATCCAAATAACACTACAGATACTTGGCATATTGGTTGTACTGGGGAATTTTACTCAGTGATCGGCTGTCGTATCTAGGGAATGGGACAGAACCTACTCATCGTCGATTGCTGTTGTCTGCTAGGTAAACCAATAGACAACGTAATCGGAGTTACTCGTCTGCACCAATATGCAGTTCCATCGTCAGATGACTCCCAACATTTGGTCCTACACATGCACAGAGTGGGGATGTTGGCCGGGATCCGAAATCACAACTGCAACCCACCCTCCTATCGTGTCGGTGGCGAGGGCATGGGCAGCTAGAGTCATTACTTCTCCTTGGTGCCAATATAGATTAGTGCGTGTTATAGATTCAATCTAGAAACAGTTCAGAAATCCACGACAAGGGCTGCACAGAACTATTGTCAAAATCTCTATCCCGGAGACCATTCAGCTCCACCTCTGGACGAGCCTTGTCAGTGAAAGCATGAGAGGAAGTCAAAGAAAGGGGGGTACTGCACCTCTTTCGCGCACGAGAGACGCCATTGTTCGAATGTACTGCACAGCCTGGGTGTCCAGAAGTGCATATCCTTCATCCTCCAACTTGAAGGAGGGTGAAAAGGGAAGGGTTGCCTTCATGATGCATCGGTAGTGATACAGAAGATTCTTGGCCGAGGCCCTCCACAACGAGACCATGTGACTAGTGACGGGCGAGGCTCGGGCAAAAATATTGACCTCCTATTGGGGGCCTCAGAAGATGATTAACGTATCACAGCAGATGAAACTCACATCGTTTGCTATGGTGGCGCCCCGTAGGTACTCGTATTGCGTCAAGTAGACCTGTTCGACCGAAACGAGTAACACAAAGATTGTGAGGAATACCTCGTACCAGCGAGACTGCCTCTCTTTGGAAAAGATGATCTTCTTGAGTCCGCGTGACACAGTCTTCATTAGCTTCTGCATGTGCTGGATGCAAAGCGTGTCTAGCTGAAAATCCAATACCGAGGGGATCGGGTATCTCCCCTCAATGGGCGATCTCTTATCCTTCAAGATTGGGACGTCGAGTTTGTCACCCACCAGGATTGGAGTATTAAAGTTGATGTAGACACAGGCGAGGATCTCGAGTGCATTTTGGAGGATGGGGACTTGGTTCTAGTGATCGTTAGACATGCATCAAGCTGCTTCTGGGCAATTTCTAACAGTGTCGATAGAAGCAAGTCGGTTTGCTTCAGCAAGTCCTTGGCGGTAGATGTCATCCTTGAAAGTGGCCAGCATCTCTCTTATCGCAAAGGGAAAAACTCCTTGCATGTATTCTTGAAGTGCTCGCCTGGTCTTCTGAGTCGCGATATTTATCTGGCGGTTGTGTTCAGCAATACTCTTCATGTTGGCCACGACTACTTACACATGCGACAGAAGGAGATTCAACCACCATCACTTTACCCTCCGCGTCCTCGTAGTGTTCAAACAGCACGTCATCTTCTTTCGGGGTGAATCGCCGACACATAAGTTCCAGTTTCGGAAGCAAGGCCACGTCAACCCCCTTGAAGAAGTAGGTGACGGAGGTGGTGCGGATGGGGCTCTCGACAGACCACAACAACTTCGGGAAGACGGAGTTTGTTTGGCCCATTCGAGCATTCCCGGTCCGGAAAGGAATGACGTCGGCAAGGTCGACTCGTTGGCAAGGCTGCCTGAACAGCTTTACACTTCCAGCAACCTGCATGCAACGGCCACAGGGCACATTGAGGTCACACTGCAGAGAAGTCAGCGTCACCAGACCATTCATACAGGTCTTGGCAAGTAGAGGGAACCTTTTCCTTGTAGATCCTGCATCTCAAGCACGCCCCCAAGTCCCGAACCTTTCTCGTCTGCGTACGACTCTCCGCGTCAGCATTGTCACGCTTGCGCTTGGCTTGCTGGCGATTCTGTGTCCCCAAGTCGGGGAGCATCCCCAACGGAGCCTGATTCGTAGACGGTGTTATACACACAGGGATCAACAAGGGGGATTCCCTGGTTGTAGGGGGAGGTGCAGGGTGATGTGAGTCAGTAGTACTTGTGGTACCCGTGGGGGGTTGTTCGGCAGAAAAAAACAGGAGGGGGATGGGCTCATCAGCCAGTGCCTGCAGTCCATATGGGGCATCTGTGAGGTAAGTCCCTCGCGCCAATGCCCAAGGTGATCCTCCAAGCTCCTGTTCATTGATATCATAACCGCTGATGAGAGAACGGGCGTCAAAAGGAAGAAGTGAATAGTCGGCGGAGGATTTGTTCTCCGATCTTGGTGGATCAAGACTTTCCATATCTCCAATGTTTGACGGGAAATTACGGAGTGCAGGATGTTGCAGGACACCCTCCAAGCCATGACGGGGAAAAGCCCAGAGACTGGCTGAAGATGATGAAGGCGTTGGGTTCAGTCTACCACTCAGAGTGCTGCTTTCTCGTCGGACATTCAACCCTGGGCGGGAGTGGACAGTGACTGAGAGTTCAGAGCGTAAAAGGTGTGTTGAGCCCGCCGAATCGGGCGACTCTTCGTGTCCTGCATAGGGAGTCTGGGTGTCGGGCTTGGCCGGGGCTATCTCGTCGGTCGGCGGCGCCGTATGAGCCAGCCCGAAGTCCTGCGCTGGAATGGATGATGCGGTGATGGTAGGTTGATCATCGGTGCTGGTGCTTTGATCCGGAATTAGGTGATCAGGCCATCCGAAGGTGGTGTCGTCAAAGTCGATTTGAGTCCATTCTTCTGCTGGCAGCACAGATTCGAACAGCTCGAGCGGATGCCATGAGTCGAGGAAGGGCATATGGTTCTGGCCCAAGTCATCTCCCGGCGAGGGATCGTTGTCGTCCTTGTCCATGGTCAGTGTTGCTGGAATTGAATTTGAGTACGATGCCCGCTCGGGCGATTGTATTCAGGGTAATAGTTAGAAATCATATAGTTAGGGAGGGTTTATAGGCATAGATAATAAAGGGACTAGAGGCTGGCTAGCGAGTTTAAGGTAATTAATATATTAATACTTAGATAGCCTTAGCGTTATAGTAAAAAAAAGATATATATATATTTAAATAAATAAAATAATTTTTATTATTATAAATAAGAGGTTAAATTTATTTATACTTAAAGTAATAAATAATAATATATTATTTAAGTAATTTTAAGCTTATTATATACCTAAGAGATAAATTAAAATAACTTAATAAAAGATATATAATTTTTAATATAATTAAGCTACTAAGCTTAATACCTTTTAATATAAGAATTAATATCTAAATAAGCTTTATAATATTATTATATCTAATACTTTACTTTAATAAACCTTATTTTATTAAAAATATATTATTAATTTTAATAATAATAAAAATAAATAAATTTTAGTAATTTTATTATATATGTATTATATTAACGCTATAAAGGTATGGGCTATAATAGCTGGATTAGGGTAAAATCATAGATTGAAGGTAGGTATTAATAGTATATAAGACTTTAACTTATTAATCCCTTAACAAGGGCTTAGCTATAGAGATTTTATAGACTCTATATTATATAATACCTTTCTAAAGTCACGCTAATTAATTAGCGATTATATATTAACTTATATCCTTATAATTACCTCCCTTTTAGAGATCTTAGTTTCTAAGATCTTTAAATAGCTAAAATTACTTTAAAGACTTTTAATAAGTTTTTTAATTTATAAATAAAGCTATAATAAATACTTATTTATATTTTACCTTTATTATTTAAAAATAGGTTATTTTTCTCTTTATTATAATATAAATAATTAAAATTACTTTATTAATCCTTTAATATTAATAACTTTAGTATATTATTATTCTTACTTTAGCTTATTAATACTTATTATATAAATAATATCTATTACCTAGTATATTTTATTTTAATCTCTTTTATTATAATAATATTTTTTTCTTAATTA
>RZGM01000181.1:5995-42678 GCA_027886205.1 Fusarium piperis | reverse complement strand
AATAATTATTTATAAGCTAAAGAGATAATATTTCTTTTAGCCTTATAGTATTAAGATATATAATTATAAGAGCTTTTTTATTTTATAAAATAAATTTAAATAATAAGTTAATAAATAAATAAATAGGCTTATTAGCTTATTAATAAATAATAATTTATATATTATAAGATAAGGTTATAAATAAAAGTTTAATAAAAAGTTTATTAAAATAACTTTAAGTAAATTCCTATATATAACTTAATAATAATATAATATATAAATATAATAAGTATATAATAAAATTATTAAAATTACCTTAATTTATAAGCTAGCTTTATAATAACTTTTTATTAATAAATAAAATAATTATTATAAACCTTCTTAATATAAGATAATAATTAATATTTAAATTATAATAATTAATAAAAATATATTATAAGAAAAATACCTCGCTAAGTAAAAGGTAATAATTAAGCTTTATAAAATTTTTTTATCTTTATCTTTAAAATTAATTTCTTTTAAGAAATTAAAAAAAAGCTATAAGAAAAGAAAATAAATATAAAAAAAGATAAATAAAAAAAAATAAAAAAGTCTTTTATTAAGTATTTTAAAATATCTTATAAAATAATTAATAAATAATTACTTAAGAAATTATAATAAGTTATTAAGATATAATTATAAGATTTTAATTAAAGAAATTATAATTATTAATATTAATAATTAGCTTAAGGTAATTAATATAAAAAATTAATTTTATATAAAAATTATATTAAAATAATAAATTAAATAAATAATAAATAAATTTATTTATTATAAATAAATTAATAAAATTATATTATTAGCTTAATAAAAGATCTTATATAAAAAGAGTTTAAAGTATTTATTTAAAAATAATATATTAACTTAAAGCTTTAAGAGAAATAAATAAGAAATTAACTTATAACCTTAGCTTAAAAAATAAATAAGATATTAATATAATATTTTACTTATTAATAAGCCTTTTATAAGAGTTTATTAAAAAAATAAAAAAATAATAAAGCTATAGCTTATTAATTCTTTTATAACTTATATAATAAATTAAAAAAAAAGCTTAAGAGGTAAAAATACCTTATATAAAAGGCTTATTATATTACTTAAAAAATAAAATATCTTTAGATTTAGATTATTAATTAAATAAGTTATCTTAAAAAGAAATATTTATAAAGTAATAATAAATTATTAATTAAAAGATATTATTTTTTTAATTATAAAAAAAGCTTTAAAGAGAGTCTCTTTAATAAATATAATTTATATCTTATTATTAAATAAAGCTATTATAACCTAAGAAGTCTTAATATACCTTAAATAATAATATATAAGAGATAAATTAAAAATAAGCTACCTTTTATATATATAAAGTATAGCTATTAGGATTATAATACTTAAGCTTATTATATTAAGATATATATTAATAATAATAATCTCTTTATAAATTAAACCTATCTTAGAGCTAAAGTAAGCTTATTAATAAAGGTTAATAAGATTAAAGCCTAAGAGCTTAATTTATTAAAAAACTAAAGAAAATAAAAATTAAACTTAAACCTTTATCCTTACTTATATAAAAATAGGTATTAATTAAAAAGGTAATTACTGCCTTAGTAATAATTCTCTAAGGTTTTATTAAGAAAGAAATTAAAGTCCTCTTAAATATTAATATAGAAATTAATATTATTAATATAAATCTTATATATAAACTAGGCCTTAAGTTAGCGAAAGATTATATAGCCCTTAGGCTTAATATTATATAATATAAGAAACTAACCTCTAGGGATTTATAAGTTCTATATATAAAATCTCACTAAATAATAAACTAGGACTTCTATATTATATAATTTTAAAAGAAAGGTATATTTAATATAAGATTTATATCTTTTTCTTATTTAAATAAAAATCCTTTTATAGGGATTTCCTTAAGAAGAGCTAAGAGAAATCCCTTAGATTTCCTTAGCTTTTCCCTTTTCTTTTTCTAAGAAATTCCCTTAGATTTCTATTAGATAACTTAAGTAAAGGTTTAAGAAAAATCCTAAGAAAATCCCTAAGAAATCCCTAGGAAGTTCCTAGTATATTAATAAGGGAAATCTCTAAGATTTCCCTAAGAAACCCTAGGGAAATTATATAACCTATCTTCTTATAGCCTTTTATAATAAATCCCCTTTATTATAATATATATTATCCTTAATATACCCCTTTATATAATTATTTTATTAAAGAAGTAATATATAAGCTATAGAAATACTTAAGAAGGGAATCTAAGGTATAATATATTAAATTAAAGTTTATAAATAAAGTAAAGAAAATATAAGAAAATATTAATAAAACTAAGATAAAGAGATATAAGTAATAAGTAATATAAGAATATATAAAGAAATATTAATTAATTTAATATATCCTTAGTAAATAAGAGTAATAAGTAAAGGGTAATATAATTTAGCCACGGTATATTTTCCTTTTATTATTTTATTATATATTTATAAGGTCTTCCCTAATTAACCTATCTAAACCTACTTAGGCTCTAAGTCTATTAATATCTCTTAGACCCTTAATATAAAAATCCTAGGTTATATTAAAAACCTTATTAATAATAATAAGGCATAGCTAAGCTATTATTTCCTTATCCTTAGTCTTAACTTCAGCAAATAGCACTTAGTCTTTTTTATAAAAGGTAATAAGCTTTGCTATAAGTAAGGCTAATACCTAAGCCTTAGCTAGTTTAATAAGAGTATAAGTTATAATTAGCTTTATATAAGCTAAAATATTATACTTAGTATTCTTAAAGAACTTATAGGCCTTTATAAAGTAATTATTAATTACCTCCTTATTAATAAAAACCTTATATTCTTAGATAGCTATATATAATAAGGCGGTAGAGGTAGAGCTAGTTATTAGCTTTATTAATAATATATTAAAAGTAATAATAAGGCTTATAGTAATACCTATAGCTTTAATAGTCTTAGTAAAAGAAAAAGGCTTCTTAGCTTTATTATAGATTAACTTAATTATAATATTAAAAAGATTAATATATTTAATTAATCTAAATAATCTAGCTTAGTTATTAATTATAAGCTAATATATAGAAATAGAGCTAATATCTTAAGTAATAAAGTCCTTAATAATAATAAGTATATTTAAGATCTTAGGCGCTTAGTATTTAATAGCTATATTAATTAGCTAAGCCTTATTAAAAATAATAAATAAATTAATAGATTTAGCTAATTACTTAAGTAATAAAGTCTTTATTTTAATAAATTTAAATAATTATATATTATTATCTTTAATAAGATTAATTAAATTATAATAAGATTTATATAAGGCTAAGCTAAAGAGGGGCTTAATAAATATATTAAAACCGCGGTTAGTGCGATCTTAGGCCTATAAGAGCTATTTATCCTTAAAGGTATCTTATCCTCTTAGGTTAATAAAGACTTTCTTAGTCTTAGTAATTATATAATTATTCTTAGAGTTAATAACCTTATATAAGGCCTTAGTAAAGATATAGGCGCTTTTAGCTAAGCCTAAGGTATTTTTTTTATTTTTATTATTCTTAGGGTATATATTATTTTTAAATTAGTTAATTATAATATTTTTCTCTAAGATAAATTAGCCTTACTTATTATATTTAGTACTTATAGTAATTTCGCTTATAATAAATAAATTAGGTTTAAAGTTAATATTAAGTTCCTCTAAGATAAAAGAAAGTCCTCTAAGTATTTATAGGGGTTAATTAATTATAATTAATATCTTATATATAATAAAAAGCTTATTAGATTTTTTTAAGAGCTTAAAGGTTAAATAATTAGCGAGGTTATTTAATAAGAAATATATACCTTATTATAAGGCTAATATTTTAAAGTTAAGGTTATAGCTATTTATAATAGCTTAGTTTTTAAATATAATATAAGTAATTTAATTATTTTAGCTTTAATAACTAAAGTAATTAGCTATTTCTTTAATAAATAAGTTTAATTTATAATTATAGAGTTTAATTATATAATAGTATTTATTATAAAAAAAAACTAAGTTTTAATAATATATTTTATTATTAAATATATTATAATAAATAAGATCTTTATTAAGGTAAATATTTATAATATAAGATTAAAATTACTTTATAAGCTAAATATTTATAATAATTTACCTATAGGGAAAAGTAAATTAAAAGAGAGATAAATAAATATAGCTAGCTTTATATAGGCTTTATTTTAAGTTTTATATTTTTATTAATAGCTATTTATTAGCTATTTATTAATTTTCCTTAGGATTTCCTTAGGATTTCTCTAAGATTTCTCTTAATATAGGCCTTAGGCTTATATTTTCTATAGCTAATCTCTCTCTTAATATATTAGCTTATCTTTTTTATTATTATTATTATTATTAGGTATAGGTATTAGTCTTATAATATTTTCTTTATTTTTAATAATAGGTTTACTTCTTAGTATTAATATTATAGTTATAGCCTTATTTTTCTTAATTAATTATATTAATACTTTAATTAATATATTTATTTTTATTTTCTTATTTCTAAATACTTAAATAGCCTTAGAGGTATTAATTATATCTTTATTAATTTAAATAATATAATTACTTAGTTATTTCTTTTATTTAATTAAAAACTCTATCTTAGCTTTTATATATTTAACCTTTTATATATATTTACTAAGTATTTATTTAATTTTAAAGTATTAATATTTATCCCTTTAATAACTAAAGTCTTTCTTAATAAGAATTAACCTTAGCTTATTTAATAATAATAATATTAATTATAAGTATTATATTAATATTATAAGGTAGATTCTAAGGTTACTTTTAATATTAAGCTAATATATAAGGTAGCTAACCCTTTTTATAACTTAGTATAAGTTAATAAATCTTTCCTTAAGCTTCTTAACTCTTTTATTTAATACCTTATATCCTTTATTAAGCTAAAGCATAGCCTAATCTCTTAGCTTTAGCTAAAAAAAGTAATACTTTTTATTATAATATCTCTTTATAATTACCTAAGTAAATATTATATATAAAGTAGCTTTATTTTAAAGCTTAGCTTTATCTTAGAAATAGGCTACTTCCTTAATAAAGTATAATCTATTATCTATATATAGCCTAATAATTAGCTTACTTAGTATAGTATTAATAGCTATAATAAAGGAATTATTTAAGGTAAATTATAAAAAGAGAATAGCCTAGGTTTATAGTTATTTTAGGTTATTACTTATTTAATAATATAAAGCGATTTTTATTATTTAATTATATCTTTTTAATAAATTATTAATCTAAGGGTATTATATAATAGATATAATAAAAGAAATACTTATTATCTTTTAAAGTATTTATTAAAATTTACTTAAGAATTTTAAGTCTTTATTAAATATAATATTCTTAGAGACCTCTTAGTTATATTAATAAAGCTTATTATAAAGGGAAAGCGCTTAATATTTAGCAATAAACTTAATATAGCCTAAGATAATAAAGCCTATATAGCTAAATTTATAAATAATAATAAAAAAGGTATTAAAAGTATTAAAATTATAATTATATTATAGCTTGCCTTTACTTAGAACTTTTAATACTTTAGTAATAAAGTCTATAGCTATTATATAAAATAGAATTAATAATAATTAGATTAATATAAGTTCCTTAAGGGTTTTATCTTTATTTATTTAATTATAAGTATATATTTTATATTCTTTTTATATAATATTAACTTTATAAAAAAGCTTTAAAATAATAAATAAATTAATAAGTTTTTATTATATTTACCCTTTATTAAAATAAAACTTCCTTTAGTATATTTTCTTAATAAGGCTTATAGCTACCTTATCTAAGATATATAGTTACTTTTTATTATTATATTTAATTAAGTAAAAAAGTATAAGTATATAGTAAAAATAGCGCTTCTTAAGTTATCCTTATAAACCTTTAAGAAAACCTTCCTTTATAATAAGTAAGGGATTTTAAGAGAAAGATATATAAGGTAAAAATTTAATATATTCTTTATCTAAGAAATAAAAAGGTTTTTATAAGGAATTCCCCCGGCTTTCTTTATTTATCTCGCCTAGGAATTCTTTAAGAATTCCCTAAGAATTCCCTAGGAATTCCTAAGAATTTCTTAGTAAACCTTAGTATAAATTCCTATAGATTTCCTAGGGACTTCCCGGGAACTTCCTAGGAACTTCTAGGCTAAGTGATTCCTAGGGATTTCTATAATAAGTCCCCCTAACTAAGATTAGCGCTATCCTTAGTGCCCTTATCGCCCTAGTAATATCTTATTTAGTAGTCCCCTTTATACCTATAGTTAATATAAAAGAAATTATTAATTACTTATAGATTAATTTATTATTATTTTTTTTCTAAGGCTATTAGCTATATTTACTTAAGTAATTATATAATATACCCTCCTTTAATTATTACTTATGCCCTTTAAGTTACTTACTTATCCTTATTATTAGCTATTTTATTATCTTAGCCTTTCTTATTTTCCTTTATTTAATTAAGGAGGTATAGCGATTTATAGTAAGTCTAAGTATATTCTTTTTACTTTATAGTTAAGATAACTTATATAATTAATATATTATTCTTAATTTTATAGGGATATTAATATCGCCTATTATAAGTAATAGGTATTATAATAGAAATATTATAAGTGAAATATTTTATATTATTAATATTTATTTAAATTATAATAAGGGGTATATTATTAATAAGCTTATAGCTAGCTATATATAATTATTTAGCGGTATCGCAGAGATAAATAAGCGCGAAGTTAGGGTTAATAAATATAAGTTAGTCCTTTATAGTATTAAGTAATATTAATATTATTAAGTTAATAATTCTTAGCTTATAGAGGGTAAAGTCTAAGGTAATTATAAAGTTATTATTAATCTTAAGTAAATATATTATATCTATAAGAAAAAGTATCTTTTTAAAACTTTCTTAGATTAGCTTTAGGGCTATATTAAAACTAATTATATAGTCTCTATTTAAGAATAATATAACTTAATTAATAGAAATTAGCTAAAAGCATTAAAACTCCTCCTTATTAACCTAATATACCTCTTTGAGGATTATATATTTATTAAGGAACTTTTTTTTATAAATAGCTACTATAGCTTTAGTTATAATAGCGCGGATCTTAATAAGATAAGTAAATAAGTTATTCTTATTATTATTAATAGCTCTATAGCTTCTCTTTATACTTATTTTAGCTTAATTATTATTAAGGTTAAGGGGGAGAGGGGTATTATTAAGGCCTTAGGTCTTCTTAATACTTTAATTACTACTCTTAAGCCTAGACTTAAATATAGGCATCTATGGCTTCTTTATCTCTTACTTATATAAATAAGTCGCATAGACTTAGTTAAAGTAATTCTAGATTCCCTTTATATTATTAAGCTTTTAAAGCTATATCTTAGCCTAGGCTATGGTTTTAGCTATTACTTCTTACTAAGTAAGCGCCTCTATAGCCTTAGAGAATATATATATTATCTCTATAAGTCTAATTATATTATTAGCTATATTATTAGCTTTTAGGACTTAATTACTAATTAATCTATTAATAAAGGAAATAAACTTCTTAGACTTATCTCTTAGCTAAGTAAATAATATTATAAGTAATTAAGGCATAGATATTTATTCCTTAGGTTTTTTATTAAATAATTTAATATATTTTTTAGAGAAATCTTAATTAATAATATCCCTAATATTAGGGATATATATAATAAATCTAGTCCCTTAAGGTATAATAAGGGTATATAATAGGTTTATAATAATAAGTCTTAGGGTATTATTATCTTTAATTATAAATTTAAGGTAATCTTATTTAATATTTCTAAAGGGGAAGTATAAACTTTATTATAGGGCTAAGGCGCCTATTATTAAGTTATAGCCTTATTTTATTACTTTATTTTAGAAAGCCTAATAAATATTAAGGTAATTTTAAGTTTAATAGCTAAAGTAATAATTAATTTATTTAGCCTTAAGACGCGCTTCCTAACTATATAACTAAATTATATAGAGATAGCCTTTAAATAAGAGGTTATAATTAGATTTTATAATAATATTAAAGAAAAATATATAATAAATTAAATCCTATAAGGGGTATTTATTATTATTATAATAAAGGAACCTTTTAATAAATTATATTACGCTTATTATAGCTCTTTAGTTATTTAAAGGAAAAATAAAGAAAAAGGGTAAAAATAAAAGAGGTAATATAAGGTATATATTTTTATTATTATTTACTCTATGCCTTATTAATATTAATATAATATCGGGCTATTAGCTTTATAATAATGCCTATATATTAGCTAGGCGATACAAGGGAGTTCTTAAGGAATTCCTTAGGACTTCTTTTATTATTACTTATATAATCGCCTAGGCTTCCTCTTTTCCTTTACTTCTAAGGCTTTTTATATATCTTAGTTCATAGGGAGGCCCTATAATAAGCGCCTTATTAAGGCAATAGTAATAATTTCTTTATCTCCTATAGTTATAGCTTCGGCATATTTATTAAATCTATTAACTAAGGCATTTATTATCTTAGTTCTTTATTTATACTTAGCTATTACCTCTAGGGCATTAATAATATCCTTATTAATTTAATTATTATAATTACTAAGGTAGCCTTTTTATACTACTAAGTACTTTATCTATAGCTTATTATGCCTAAATGCTCTCTTATATATACTAATTATTTATTCTACCTCGAAATATTAGTAATTATTCCTTTATTTCTTAGTATCTTCTTTAATTAATACTAGGCCTAGCTATTTTCCTAAGGTATCCGCCGGTAATAAGTAAGCTACTAATATTACCAAGTAAATAAATAAGTTATTTGCTATATCGAGCTAATAAGCGAGCTAATTAACCTATTTAATAACTTAATAGGGGCCTATTTATTATTCCTTAAGCTTAGGCTTTTTATTATTTCTTATATTATATCTATCGCCTAGGCAAAGGTATATTTAGTTACTTAGTTTAAAGTATAAGGGTTAGTGCCTTTTATTATAATTCTTTTTTATAGCCACTTAGGTAAAGGCTATAGTAAGCTAAATATCCTTTTATAAGGTGGCCTTATTTAGTTAGCCTATCGCTTCTTTTATATATCTTAATTAATTATTTATCTTTTATCTTATAATAAGCTCGCTTAGTAAAGTCTTAATAATATCTATATAAGTATTATTTATAATAAACTAGAGTAATATAATAGCTATTATTTATAGCTTAATAGGATTATTACTTATTTAGTAATAGAGTATAATCTTAATAAACTAGTTTTTATACTTTATTACCTTATCTAATTATAAGTACTAGGTAATTAATATCTAAAGCTTAGTTCTTATAGCTATTTAGATTATTTACTAAAAGCTACTTAGGAATTTTATATCTTAGTTTAATATTATAACTTAGGGTATACCTTAATTATATCTTCTTAGCTTATCTACTAGGGAAAGCGCTTATTACTTTATTATAAAACTTATATAGCCTAAGATAATAATTATTATTTAGCTAAATTTATAAGTAATAATAAGAAAGGTATTAAAGGTATTAAACTTATAGTTTAGCTAAGATTACCCCTCGCTTAGTACCTTAGGTATACTTATAATAAAGTCTATAATAATTATATAAAAAGGGATTAATAAAGATTAGATAAGGATAAGCTCTCTTAGTAGCTTTTAGCGGTTTATCTTATTCTTTTTATAGATATTATATTACCTTCTTACCTCCTTAACCTTTTAATTAAGCTAATTAATAATAAAAGAGTTCTATAAGTCTTCCCTTATTATCTTTACTTTAGGGTAAAACTTCTAGTAATATATTTCGCTTATTAATTCCATAGCTATACTATTAGGCATATATAGTCGATATTATTTATTATATTTAATAAGGTAAAGTAATTTATTTTATTATATAAATAATAGGCTATCCTACTTATCTTATTCTCTTAGCTATTTAAGGATTATTTTCTAATAAGTTCTAGTCTTATATTATTATATAATAGCTTACTTAGTTTTAATACTTATTAAGGCCTTAATATAATAATATACTAAGTTATATTAGTTTCTTATTCCTTACCCTTAATCTAATTCTCTTTCCCCTTTATCCCTTAGGGGCTTTACCTTAAGTAATTAAGAAAAGGTATCCCTAATTAGGTTTATAATACTTAGAATATATTAAATTATTATTAGGTATTAGCTAAGGTATTAAGAGGCTTAGATAAGCTAATTATTTACTTATAGGCTAAAGGAGAAAACTATTATTTAGTTAATAATATTATAGATAGCCGCGTAGTTAATAAGTATATAAACTCTTTTAATATAATTAAAGAAAAATATAATTTATAGCTTTTAGTAAACTTATATTAATCTAGCTATCTTAAGTTTAATAGGCTAATATTAAGTCTTAGCATTTCTTAGGGTTTAGCTTAGGTATAGTATTAGTCTAATTATAATACCTAGGATATAATTAGTCCTATTTTATATATAAGATAGGTCTAAGTAAAAGGCTATTACTCTTATACCGCGCTTTAATATATTAAGTATAATAAGGAGCTTTATATCTAGGTTAAAGTATTATAATATACCTATGCTTATTAATATAGTTATTATATCTATAAAAGCTACTTATTTTTCCTTAGTATTTTCTTATATAGAGGAGTTAGTAAAGCTTTTTTATTATTACTTAGTTTTAAGGGTTTTTAATTCTTAGCCTAAGGCTAATAGGCATATCTTATATCTCTAGAGTAGCTTAATTTACTAAGAGAACTATAGGATTAGGCTCTATAATTATTTAATTATACTAATCTAGGTTTCTAGGTCTATGAGGTTTTTTAAAAACTTAATATTTTATAGCGCTTATACCCGCTTATCTATATTAAATAGGCCTAGGCTATTTACCTTAAATCTTAGTAGCTAAATAAATAAATATATAAGAAAAAACTTATTAGCTAATAATATAATATTATATTTAGTAAA
The DNA here is from genome assembly GCA_027886205.1 of Fusarium piperis. Taxonomy (NCBI): domain Eukaryota; kingdom Fungi; phylum Ascomycota; class Sordariomycetes; order Hypocreales; family Nectriaceae; genus Fusarium; species Fusarium piperis. Next base: position 31,693 of record RZGM01000181.1, on the reverse strand, counting down.
GAGTATAAAGAAGGTATATAGGTATTAGAGATATTTTTTTAAAGTATTTAAAAAGATAATAATATTATTAATAAACGCTGCTATATAGGCGCTATATAGCTATAATATTATGAAAAGCCGTGAGAAGACGGGTCATGTGATTTCCCCGGGGTTTCCCGGGGAAATCCCAGGGATTTCCCTTATTAATACGCCAGGGACTTCCCGGGGATTTCCTAGGGATTTCCTAGGGATTTCCCTAGAACCTTTACCTAAGCTATCCCGGGGAAATCCCAGGGAATTCCCTAGAAAGGGAAAAGGGAAAAGCTAAGGAAATCTAGGGGATTTCCCTTAGCTCTTTCTAGGGAAATCCCTATAAAGGGAATTCCATTTAAATAAAAAGAAAACCATAAATCTTATACTAAATATACCTTCCTTTTAAAATTATATAGTATAGAAAACCTAGTTTATTATTTAGTAAGATTCTATATATAAAACCTATAAATCCCCTAAGGTAGGTTTTTTATATTAAATAATAGTAGTTAAATAAGCTACCTCTTATAAATAAATATTTACCTTAGCTAAAGCTACTATGAGATAATTACTTATAGCTTATAATTAAGGCACTTACTTAAAACCCTTTAATAAGGATAACCTTTAATAGCTTAAAGAATTTATAGACTTATAATAAGTAAAAATAATTTATATAAAATAACTTATTAATAATAAGTTATTAATTAGCGCTATAAAAAAGAGATATTAATAAGAGATAAAAAATAATAAAAATAAGGTTATCTCTATCTCTTAAAAAAAAAAGCTAAAATATATAAATAATATACTTATTACTTAGCTTATTAATAAATAAAAGATAAACCTCTTAGACTAATAATAATAAAAATAATAAAAGCGATAATAAATATAACTTAATAAATAACTATAATAACTAAGAAATCTAATAATCCCTAGCTAATTTCTTACCTCCTCCTTACCCTTAGCTAACTATACTAATAGCTTACTATAATCTCTAGACTTATTTATAATACTTACCTCTTAAAGCTAAGAAAGGGGCTTATAGGACTTTAATATCATAGAATAAATAACTAATCTTTTTATCTTAAACTAATAACCTTAATAATTATTAATCTAAGAGCTAATTAACTTATACTCCTTATCGCCTAAACTATAGATAATATAGTTTTAGTAAGACTATAAGAGACCCTTAGCACTAGAATTACTAATTAAATAATTATTAATAATTACTAAGCTAAATACCTTTATAGATATTAACTTAGCCCTTAATAAACCCCTAGATCCTAAGAACTAAGTTATAATAAAGGCCTTAGATAAAGGCAAAGGAATTATAAGGGTTATTATTAAGGAAAAAAGTAAGCTAAGTTATTATTAAATTATAAGACTAAATATATACCTATAATAGCCCTTATATATACTAAGGTCCCTTATAAACTCCCTAGAGTTAACTACTTAAATCCTAAGAGTATATATTAACCCTAAGAGAGTAAGGATATAATTTATTAACTTAGATTAATTATATTAATTAAAATTACTAAATAATTACCTATAGGGAATAAAAGGTAAATAAATAAATACCTAACTTATATTTATTACCTTATTATAATAAGACTTAGTTAGATTATTTAATAAATCTATAGATTATATTTAGAGGACCCTAGAGCTATTTATAATTAAATAAAATATTTATTTCTAATTAAATAATATTAATAAATTTAAATTAATAAGAGCTTATAATAAATCTTTTAATAATATTAAAGAAAATAAGTAATTTATAATATAATAAAGTATTTTATAGTTTATAAACTTATTAAAGAGATATATTAATAAGGGCTAAGAATATAAGTAGGCCTTAGTACCTAATATCCCTAACCTCCTTATAGGGGATATACTTAAGTAATACTCTAGTAACCTAGACCTAAGGATATACTAAGCCCTCTAGATAATAGACCTAGATCTATAGATATTAATGCTCTAAGATTACTTTTGCCTATAACCTAAGATAGCCTTTTAATCTTTTTAAAATAAAAGGTTTATTATTAATAATATTAAGAATTAAAAGGACTTTTAAAGCTAGATTATATGCCTTAAGAGGAAGAGAACTAAGGCTAAGTTCTTAGCCTAGGGCATACTTTTATATATATATATAATATTAGATAATTACCTTAAGGAAGAATTACTATAATCCTTAGTTAATAATATTCTTAAAATCTAAATCTAGAACTATAAGCAATAAATTCTTAATATATATATTAAATATATAATAGGGGACTAGAGGATTAAAACCTCTAGGATTTAATAATATATAATAAATATTATAGCGAGGCTAATTATAAACTAGTAACCTTATTTAAATATTTACCCTCTTAATAATAAAATAGCTTAATTAAGCGACTTAATTATACTAAGCTAGACCTAACTATAATAAATAGACTACTACTATGCCTATAAACCTTAGTAAGATTATATACTATAGTAATAAATAAGATCTTATTAATATAAGTTATCTTAATAAACTTCTAATACCTTAGTCTTAATTATATATATTATAGTATTAATATAAAAGATCTTTATAGCTATAGAGGTAGGTAAAAGGGGATTAAAAGAGGCCTATTAGCTTATATAAGACTAATAGGTAGCCCTAAGGACTATAATTAAATAAACTTATTTCGCTAACTCTAAAGAAAAAGATATAGCCTATAAGACTACCTCTAAGGATAAAGAGGAAGTTATAAATTTCATAATTAAGATACTATAAGTAATAAATATTTAAGATATTATTAATTTTATTCCTAAGAGGTATAAAGCTTATTTCTTTAAAGTTACTTAAGGTAATAAAAGAGGACTCTTAGTTATTTATGCTAGACCTATAAAGTAGCCCTTAGACCCTAGATAATTAGCTATATACTCTTATGCCTAGATCTATATAATAATTAATAAAAGTAAGAATTAATAAAGGGAAATCTATATTAACTTAAGGGTAATAAGATTAATAATTAATAAAGTATTCTTATAATACCTATTAAATATTATTATTAATTAATTAATTATAATTATGCTTTTAGGTATTAATAAGTAATATATAAAAGAATAAGTTATATTTATTATTTAAATTCTAGGGAAAATAAGTAATTACCTAGCTATAGTAATAATATTAACTAGCGCCTAAGTAATTAATAAGCTAGATATTAGCTTATTATTAAGCTAAGAGTTTAATATTTCTTATAATATAGATATTTTAAACTCTAAGGGAGAGATAAGGATTATAATATATAAAAATATATTTATACTTATAATAATAATTTAAAGTAAAACTAGTTAAACTAGATAATTAATAAGGGCTAGAGAAGATATATTTATCTTAGTAAAAAGTAAGGCTTTTATCTTAATAAAGGTATATAAGATAACTATTAAAGGGGATTACCTCTTTAAACCTATCTTATTTAGAGCTATCTTAGCTATTATATAATAAAGCAATAAGATCTTTTGCTATAACCTATCTAATAAGATATATATTATCTTATAAGGCTAGAAAGTTAGTATTTTCTAAGAATTAAGAGATAATAAGGTAATTTAACTAGATAGCTAGGCTAAACTTCTTAGTATATATAGGGATATTATACTCTTAGGAACTAAATTTACTAAGATACTAATTAATAAACTATTATAAATAAAAAATATAGCTAAGAACCTATTAAAAGATAATACTCCTTATTTATAATATATAAACTATAAGCCTTTATTAATTAAGCCCTCTAATACTCCCCCTTTATAATATATAAACCATAAGCCTCTGCTAATTAAGCCCTCTAATACTCCCCCTTTATAGTATATAAACTATAAGCCTTTACTAGCTAAGCCTATGGCTAATATAAAAATAGACTAAGAGGGCAAAGTATCTCTAGGCAAGAACCCCCCCTCATAGTATACCTTATAATAATAAGGCATTAACCTATATACTAAGCTTAATATTTCTAGGATTAAAAACTTACTAAAAATTATTATTCCTTAAGATATATATATTTATAACTAAGGAGCTAAGTTTATATAAAAGGTCTAAGAGATTCTTAATAAATACCTAAGACTATAATAAGATATAAGGACTATTATTATAAATAAGAAAGATTATATAAGAATCCCACTAATTAATAATTAATAAACCTATAAATTAGGGGCTAAAACCTATTTACTTAGCCTTAAGGTAAAGTAATTTCTTAATAAGACCTTTAATAACTTTTATACCTAAGGATAAATAAAGTTTTAAAATAAATTAATCTTATTTATTAGTTTTATTTTTATAATTTAATAAATAATTAATAGAAAAAAAAAGAGGTAAATAATAATTAATTTATATATACTAAATAAAGTAATAATTAATAATACTTACTTTATGCCCTTATAAATTAATATTATTTAAAAGCTATAAGGCAAAGTATATATTATAATAATTAATACTAAGGTATTCTTTTATTAATTCTTAATTTATTAGTTTTATAGAAATAGGTTTATAATAGTCTCTTACTATAGATTAAAATACTCTAAGGTAGCGCTTATAGGGTTTAAGAACTCCTTAGTATATATCTAAAGGTTTATAGATAACCTCTTCTAAGAATATATAGATTATATTATAGCTTTTATTAATAATATTATTATTTTTTTAAATACTTAGGAGAAATACCTAGCCTATTTATAAGTAATCTTTAGCTTATTCTAAGAAAAAAATATTATATTTTTACCTAAGAAATTATTTATTACTTACTTATTAATATAACTCTTTAGCTTTAGGGTTAATAATATAGGTCTTTTAAATACTAAAGAAAAAGTTAAGGCCCTAATAAATATCTAGTTTTTAAAAAACTTAGCTAAGTTAGAATACTAGATAGGAATAATTAGATAGCTAAGATACTTAATCCCGCGGTTTACCTAGTATATTGCCCCCCTTTAGGATAAAAAGACTAAGTTATTTACTAAGGGAAGAGAATTAAGATAACTTTAATCTAAGAAAAAGTAAAAGTTATATATAGCTATTACTTAATAAGAAAAAATAAAATCTAAGAAGTATATATTTAAGGATATTACTTATGCTCTTATTAGCGCTAGTGCCCTTTTTTATTTTAACCTTAATTAATAATTTATAGTTATACTTAATATATCTAAAAGAGGCCTAAGAGCTATAATCTTTTACCTTAATTTATTATATAAATAAGATAAGAAAGTATAAATCCTAAGATATATAATCTAATTAATTCTTTATATTAGCTATACCTTAAGAAGTAATAAAAAGATATATTAGCTAATAGAGCTTAAAGTAATATGCCTTATCTAGGTATATTAGAAACTCTAGACTATATTCTTCTCTTTATAAGTTAGTAAGGTTTATATATTTATAGACTATGCCGCTATTTATAATATTATTAATTAAGTATATATCTTTGCCTTTAGCCTATGCGCTAATAAGTATATTACTAAGATATTATAATACCTAAGCTAATTTCCCCTTATTATATACTATATCCCTGGGATTATTAATCTTATTAGTAATACGCTCTTATAATTACTAGGCATAGATCCCCTATTAAATAACCTTAATAGCGAGCTTAACTATGCCTAGGAAAGAGACCTAACTATAGAGATAATATACTACTATATAGAAGTATCTATTAAGCTAGAAATTATAATAAAAATTATAATAAAGTATAAAATAAATACTAGATAGTGCCTTATCTTAAAATAACTTAGCGATAAAGATAAGAAAAAAGGGCTCTTATTTATATATATAAAGGGCCTCTTTTACTTAGTTAAATATAGCGATAAGAAATAACTTTATATCTTAGATAAGGTTATTATAACCCTTATTAAGGAAATATATTAAAAGAAGTTTTACCTTAATAAGGGGTAAATATAATAAAAACTTATTAGCTTATTTATTATCTCTAGGCTCTCTTAGAAGATTAATATTATATAAGAAGAATATAAGATATATGCCTATAATTAAATAAATTAAGATAAAACCCTTAAGAAACTTATATTAATCTAATCACTATTAATCCTATTTTATATAATAGCTATAGACTTTATTACTAAAATACTAGAAGTTCTAAGTAAGGGCGAGCTATAATATAACTATAGGTTTAATATATTTAATACTTTTCTTATTATTACTTATAAATTTAGTTATATAGGCCTTATTATCTTAGGCTATATTAGGTTTATTACTAAGTATTAGGCGCTCTCTCTTTATAATAAGCTTTATTAATATAACTAAGGAGTCCTTAAGAATATTATATCTAATAAAGACTTAAAATTCTTAAGTAAGTTTTAGTAAATACTTTAAAAAGCAATAAATACCTCTTTTACTATATCTACCGCTTAATACCCCTAGACTAATAATATATTAAAAAGATATAATTAAATAATAGAAATCGCCTTATGCTACTAGATAAGTAATAACCTAGAATAACTATAAACTTAGGTTATCTTCCTCTTATAATTTATCTTAAATAACTCTTTTATTATAGCTATTAATACTATACTAAGTAAGCTAATTACTAGGCTATGCATAGATAATAGATTATGCTTTATTAGGGAAGTGGCCTATTCCTAAGATAAAGCTAAGCTCTAGAATAAAGCCACTTTATATATAGTATTTACTTAGGCGGCTATAAAGAAATATTATAATAAGAAGCATTACCTTCTCTAGCTAAAGCTAAGAGACTAGGCTATACTTTAGCTTAGTAAAAGATATAAGGTATTAGATAATAAAGTTAAGAAACTTAAAGAAAGATTTATTAGCTCTTACTAAGTTATAAAAAGGGTTAATTACCTTATATATTAATTTAATATTAAAAGTAACCTTAGAATCTACCCCATAGTATTAATATAATACCTATAACTAATATTACCTCTACTAAATAAACTAAGGCTAATCCTTATTAAGAAAGACTCTAGCTATTAAAGGGATAAATATTAATACTTTAAAGTTAAATAAGTACTTAATAAATATATATAGAAGATTAAATACGTAAAGGCTAAGATAAAGTTTTTAATTAAATAAAAGGGATAACTAAGTAATTATACTATCTAAATCAATAAAGATATAATTAATACCCCTAAGGCTATCTAAGTATTTAGAAATAAAAGAATAAAAATAAATATATTAACCAAAGTATTAGTATAATTAGTTAAGAAAAATAAGGCTATAACTATAGTATTAGCGCTAAGAAATAAACCTACTATTAAGGATAAAGAAAATATTATAAGGCTAATGCCTATACTTAATAATAGTAATAATAATAAAGAGGATAAGTTATTACTTTAAGGAAGGGGTTAGCTATAGAAAATATAGGCCTAAGGCCTATATTAGGGGAAATCCTAGGGAAATCCTAAGGAAATCCTAAGGAAAACTAGTAGATAGTTAGCGGGTAGCCGCTAATAAAAATACTAAGAAAAAATTAAAATAAAGCTTATATAAAGCCCGCCGCGTTTATTTATTCCTCTTTTAACTTATCTCTTCTTATAGGTAGATTACTATAAGTATTTAGCCTATAAAGTGATTTTAACCTTATATTATAAATATTTACCTTAGTAGAAATCCTACTTATCGCAATATATTTAATAATAAAATATACTACTAAAACCTAGTCTTTTTTTATAATAAATATTACTATATAATTAAACTCTATAATTATAAACTAAACCTACTTATTAAAGAAATAGCTAGATATTTTAGCTACTAGAGCTAAAATAACTAAATTACCTATGCTATATTTAAAAGCTAGGCTATCTTAGATAGCTATAACCCTAACTTTAAAGTATTAGCCCCATAGCAAGGTATATACTTCTTATTAGGTAACCTTATAGATTACTTAACCTTTAAGCTCTTAGAAGAATCTAATAGGCTCTTTATTATATATAAGATATTAGGCATAATTAATTAATCCCTATAAATACTTAGAGGACTCTCTTTAATTCTAAAGAAACCTAATATTAACTTTAAAACTAACTTACTTATTATAAATAAAATTATTATAAGCTCTAAATATAATAAGTAAGGCTAATTTACCTTAGAGAAAAATACTATAATTAATTAATTTAAAGGCAACTTATACCCTAAGGATAATAAGGATAAAAAGAATGCCCTAGGCTTAACTAAAAGTGCCTATATCCTCGCTAAGGCCCTATATAAAGTTATTAACTTAAGGAATAATTATATAATAGCTAAAGCTAAGAAAGTCCTTATTAACCTAAGAGAATAAGATACCTTTAAGGATAAATAGCTCTTATAGGCCTAAGACCACGCTAACCGCGGTTTTAATATACTTATTAAGCCCCTCTTTAGCTTAGCCCTTTATAAATCTTATTAGAATTTAATTAACTTTACTAAGGATAATAATATATAATTATTTAGACTTATTAAAATAAAAACCTTATTACTTAAGTAATTAACTAAACCCACTAACTTACTTACTATTCTTAGTAAGGCCTAGCTAATTAATATAACCACTAAATACTAAGCGCCTAAGATCTTAGATATACCTATTATTATTAAAGACTCTATTGCCTAAGATATTAGCTTTATTCTTATATATTAGCTTATAGTTAATAACTAAGCTATGCTATTTAGACTAATAGAATATACTAACTTCTTTAATATTATAGTTAAATTAATCTATAATAAGGCTAAGAAGCCCTTTTCTTTTACTAAGACTACTAAAGCTATAGGCATTACTATAAGCCTTATTATTACCTTTAATATACTATTAATAAAGCTAGTGGCTAGCTTTACCTTTATTACCTCGCTATATATAGCTATCTAAGAGTATAAAGTCTTTATTAATAAAAAGGTAGCTAATAATTACCTTATAAAGGCCTATAAGTTCTTTAAGAATACTAAGTATAATATCTTAGCCTATATAAAGCTAGTTATAACCTATACTCTTATTAAATTAGCTAAAGCTTAGGTGCTAGCCTTACCTATAGCAAAGCTCGCTACCTTTCATAGGAAAGACTAGGTATTATTTACTAAAGTTAAGACTAAGAATAAGGAGATAATAGCCTAGCCACGCCTTATTACTATTAATAAGGTTTCTAATATAACCTAGGACTCTTATATTAAGGGTCTAGGGGATATTAATAGGCCTAAAGCCTAAGTAGGTTTAGATAAGTTAATTAAGGAAGACCTCATAGATATATAATAAAATAATAAGAGGAAAATATACCGCGGCTAAATTATATTACCTATTACCTATTACCCTTATTTATTAAATTTTATATTATAAATTAATTAATATTCCCTTATATATTCTTATATTACTTATTACTTATATACCTTTACCTTAGTTTTATTAATATTTCCTTATATTTTCCTTATTTTACTTATAAATATTAATTTAATATACTAAGCCTTAGCTTACCTTCCTATATATTTCTATTATAGGCTACCCCATAGCGCAATAAAACTAGCACTCTCTTATAAATCTACTATTATATAATACCTAGTATATCTTAAAAGCTAAGGCCTACGCGCTACTTCCACGATAAAATAACTATACTAAAGGGTATACTAAGGGCGGCATATATTATAATAAGGGGGACTTATTATAAAAAGCTATAAGAAGATGGGTTATATGATTTCTTTGGGGTTTCTTAGGGAAATCTTAGGGATTTCCCTTATTAATATACTAGGGACTTCCCGGGGATTTCCCTAGAACCTTTACCTAAGCTATCCTAGGGAAATCCTAGGGAATTCCCTAGAAAGGGAAAAGGGAAAAGCTAAGGAAATCTAGGGGATTTCCCTTAGCTCTTCCTAGGGAAATCCCTATAAAGGGAATTTTATTTAGATAAAAAGAAAACTATAAATCTTATATTAAATATACCTTTCTTTTAGAAGTATATAATATAAAAAACCCGGTCTATTATTTAATAAGATTTTATATATAGAACTTATAAATCCCTTAAGGTAGGTTTTTTATATTATATAAGATATTATTTATAAATTATTAAATATAAGCTAAGGAGTTTTTAAATCTTATTAATATTATTTTTAATTATTTTAACCCTTAGTAATTAATTATTATAAAGCGGTCATAGTATATAGCCTAGATAAGAAATTAATAAAAAAAAGATTTAATATTTATTATATTAATATAATATTTTCCCTTTAATTTAATAATAATATTACTTTAAAAAGGTATTAAATAAGTATTAATAATAATAACTTTATTTAATACTTAGAGGTTTATAATTACTTTTCTTTTCTTTTTATTATTAATAACCTACTATATTATAAATACTAGGCTAATAAATAAGATAAGCTCTTATTAAAACTTTATATAATCTTACTTATATAATATATTAAAAGTTTAATCTAAGAATTCCTTAGCCTTAAGGCTAAATAAATATAATTAAAATCTAAGTTTTTATTAATATTAATCTTTAATTAAGGGGATTTTTATTTATTTTTTATTATTAACCTTAATAAGCCCTATATCTTCTTAAAGAGTTAGAAATTTAATATTAGGCCCCTAGCTAAGGCCTATGCCTTATAGGGCCTAATTCACCCATAAGCCTCTAACTAAGAGCCCATAATAGACCTTTTAGCCTAATAGCCTAGGGTCATAGGTTATTAAGACCTAGCCTCTCTTTTTTATAATAAATAATAATAATTAATATTAATCTTAAGGCCATATATTTAATTCCTATAGCCCGCTGCGGATAGTTATAGGTATTTAATTACGCAAGGATTTCATAGCCCCTTGCGCCTAGGCGCATATATAGGCACCCCGCGCAATATATAGGGCAAACCCCTATGGCACCTAATTAGAAGAAAAGAAGAGCGCCGTGTAATAACCTTAGCCATAGGGCCTTAAGCCTTAAAAAGTCCCCTATAGCTTTTGCCTAGGGAGGCATTAAGGGTAGTGCTATTCTTAGTATGCGGCAATTGTTAGGCCCTTAGCTAAGGCCTATGCCCTATAGGGCCTAATTCACCCATGAGCCTCTAATTAAGAGCCCACGGTAGACCTTTTAGCCTAATAGCCTAGGGTCATAGGTTATTAGGACCTAGCCTCTCTTTTTTATAACATTTAGTAAAAATAATTAAAACCTATTAAATAACTAGGTTTCCTTAGTTATAGATTTAAACTCTTAGGTTTATAATAATCTCTAATAGGTTTTTTAACTAAGAGATCCTTAGCTTAAGTCTTAGATTTATCTCTAAATATTAAAGTAAATTCCCCTTAAGAGCTAATTCTTACTTTTATAATTCTTTTTATTAACTTTATAAGAAAGGTCTTATATAGCCTAGTCTAAGGTCTTAGGCACTTAGGTAAATATCTTTAGCTAGGGTTATTATAATATCCTCTCTAAGAAAAGCAGTCTTAGCTAGGATATTTTCCTTATAAGTAGCTAAGAGTAATGCCTAATAACTTTCCTTAAGGGATTTTTTTAATAATACTAATTATATAATACCTAGCTTTTATCCCTTACTTATTATAACTAGGTTAACTAAAAGGTTATAAAAAAAGACTCTTTTAATATTATATATAATAGTTAGTAAGTACTTAGTTATTACTAAGTTAAAGAAAGTTTCTCTTTTTTTCTTAGCCCTATAGATCTATATAAATAAATAGGCCTTATTATATAGCCTAATTATTTATATTTTATAGGCCTTAATATACTAGGGTTATTAGTTTATAAAATACCTAAGGGTTATAGAAATAATAAGATCTCTAGCGGATTAGATCTATACCTAGCTTTAGCTATTTAAAATATTAATATTATAAGAAATATTAAATTCTTACCCTAAGAGTAAGCTAATACTTAGCCTTTTTATAATTTAAGCATTTATTTTTATTTTCCTAATAATAAGTTAATTATCCTTAAACCTAAGTAAATAAATTATAAACTTAGCCTAGCTAGTTATTTATATTTATCTTACCTTATATAAGGGAATTATCTAAGTTAAGTCTCTTTATATATTAAGTAAGAAAGATAGGAATTCCTTAGTAATAATAAATTACCTAGCTTCTAAGTCTATATAGACCTCTCTTTGGGTTTTATTATTAAGTAAGTTAGTTACTTATATCTTAATAAATAAGTAAATAACTAATCTCCTAGGCCTAGGTATAATTTAAGATAAGATATATATTACTATAGGTGCCTTTATATATTTCTTATAGGTTTCTATAGCTAGGCTAATATAGTATTTGCTAAGGATAAAGTTAATAATCTTAGGGATATTAGAGGTAATTAGAGGTTTAATTACTAAGTAAATAACTTCTAGTTTTACTTTATTAATAATATTATAATCTAAGGGTTTATTAAATATAGCCGCTATATATACTAGGGCTTCTTTTTTTATATTTACCTAAAGGATAAATTATTACTCTTTTATAAAGAAATATCTATATTCGCTATTGCCTTAGAATTCCTTAATAGCTATAAAGGCTTAAGCTATAGGTATTAATATTATTAAGGGCTTTTATTAAGCTACCTCTAAGTTATTATAATAGCTCTAAGAGTTTCTCCTTAGTAGTTATATTAATAGCTATAGGCTTATTAAAAAACAAGGTATATTTAGGTTTCGCTAGGCTTTTAATTAATAAATATATTATTCCTCTTAGCTTTAATTACCTTTTAAATAAAGAAAGTAATTAATTTAGCTTAATATTATTCCCCTAAGGGGGCAATTAATTTAGCTTAATTAATCTCTTATTATTATATAGATATATATATTAGGGATTCTTTATTTATAGTCCTTAATTTAGTTATTAAAGAAGTCTATAGCCTATAATTAAAAAGACTCTCCTTAAGGTAATTATTAAGAAAGATATATACCTATATAAATAATTACTATAAGGGGTACTTAGCTTTAATTCTTATTTATTTTAAGGAGATTACTTAGCTCTAGAAGTCTTATTATTAGTAGATATTATTAAGGGTAAATTATTTATCTAATAGCGCTTATAAAGTAATATCTAAGTAAAGGCAAAATTACTTATATAAGAGACTTTTTTATTAAGAGAAGCTTTATATATCCCATAGGCCTTATTTTTTAATATTATCTATATTACTAATATATTATTTTAATATAGCGCCTTATAAAAGGGTTAATATATTAAATACTAGGGCTTTTATATATTTAAGGCTTTATATATAATATTTATTTAGGGTATTAATTAACTAAGAGATACTTCTAAAGATAATATAATTACCTTAGATAATAGCCTTATTATAGGTTTAGTTATAACTATTAATAGGTTAAAACTTATTAATATCCTTTATCTAAAACTTAACCTAGGCCTATTATAATCCTTAAACCGCTAATAAAAGGAGCTATATTTACTTTATCTTAATAATATAAAGGGCTAATAAGGGATTTATTAAATAGCCTAGCTTATTTTACCTAAGTAAGCTTTAGTTTTAATAAGTCTAATTAAGTAATATAGATTTAGTTTAAATATAATAATTATTATTATTTACTAAAGTTATTTAGCTATAAAATATTAATATAATTTCTTTCCCCTTAGAAGTATTAGCTTTAGTAATAGATACTTAGTAAGGTGTAATACTTTATTAACTAAGTTAGGGTATTAATGCCTTATTATAATCACCGGGGGGCCTAATACTTAGGCCTCTCGCTATATTTAATATTATAGTAATATTAATTAATTATATATTTATAAAGGGGTCTTAGTCTTTGATTTTTATCCCTAGGTTAATTACCTAATATATAATTAATATAAAAGTCTTAGTTATACCTTTAAAAGGAGATAATAAAGATAATAAGTCCTCTTAGAGGTTAGCTTATATAAACTAGGTCTTTAGTCTTAGTACTTACTACGAGGAATATAGCTTAGCGAGGTCTTTAACTTAGATTAAGATTAATAACTTTTAAGTTAGGGAAAGCTAAGTAAATTAATTAACTAAAGAGTTATTAATTTCCTAGGATTCTTATTAAGGTTTACCTTTAGGAGAGGCTAATATAGAAAATAAAAAGTATCTAAGGGGTATAAATTACTAGGAGTCTTAGAAGGGCTATTAAGGTTTAACCTAGGCTTAGAGGTCTTTATAGATATATTTATAATAATAATAAGTTTATTACCTAAGTAAGCTATTATAGATATTATTAGGTCTAATTGCCTAGGCTATAGGTAAGGTAATATTAATCTAAGTTATCCTTATTCTTTAATATTCTTATTAGGTAAATATCGCTTCTTATATCTCTTAATCTTAGAGATAGATAATATCTATCGCCTATAAGTCCTTATAGTCCTTGAGTTCCTTAATAATAAGCGCTAAGAAGAGCTATAGGTATTTTCTTAACTTATAGGCTAAGTATAAGTATCTTTTTAATAGTTTTTCTTTAAGTATAAGTAAGCGAGGTTATAGCTATAGGAAGTAATATTATTAATTATTACTATTTATAAGTATATAATAAAAATAGTATTTCTTAAGTTATTCTTATAAACCTTTAGAAAAACCTTTCTTTATAATAAATAAGGGATTTTAAGAGGAAGATATATAAGGTAAAAATTTAATATATTCTCTATCTAAGAAATAAAAGGGTTTTTATAAAGAATTCCCTTAGCTTTTTTTATTTATCTCGCCTAAGAATTCTTTAGGAATTCCCTAGGAATTCCCTAGGAATTCCTAGGAATTTCTTAGTAAACCTTAGTATAAATTCCCATAGATTTCCTAGGGACTTCCTAGGAACTTCCCGGGAACTTCTAGGCTAGGCGATTCCTAGGGATTTCTATAATAAGAAGGCTTTTTATATATATAAATAAGAGCCCTTTTTTCTTATCCTTATAACTAAGTTATTCTAAGATAAAGCGCTATCTAAGATCTATTTTATATTATATCGCGATTTCTATTAAGATTTCTAGCTTAATAAATGCCTTTATATAATAATATATTATTTCTATAATTAAGTCCCCCCCCTAGGTATAATTAAGCTTATTATTAAGGTTATTTAATAAGAGATCTATGCTTAGTAATTATAAGAGTATATTATTAATAAGATTAATAATATTAAGAATATAATATATAATAAGAGGGAATTAACTTAGGTATTATAATATCTTAGTAATATATTTATTAGCGCATAGGCTAAAGGCAAAGATATATACTTAGTTAATAATATTATAAATAAGAATATAATCTATAAATATATAAACCTTATTAACTTATAAGGAAAAGAATATTATCTAGAGTTTCTAATATACTTAGATAAGGTATATTACCTCGAGCTCTATTAATTAATATATCTTTTTATTACTTCTTAAGGTATAGCTAATATAAAAGACTAATTAAATTATATATCCTAAGATTTATATCTTTTTATCTTACTTATAAAATAAATTAAAGTAAAAGATTATAGCTCTTAGGCCTTTTTTAAATATATTAAGTATAGCTATAAATTACTAATTAAGATTAAAGTAAAAGAAGGCATTAATGCTAATAAGAGCATAGGTAATATCCTTAAATATATATTCCTTAGATTTTATCTTTTCTTATTAAGTAA
Organism: Fusarium piperis; assembly: GCA_027886205.1. Lineage (NCBI taxonomy): Eukaryota > Fungi > Ascomycota > Sordariomycetes > Hypocreales > Nectriaceae > Fusarium > Fusarium piperis. The sequence goes on along the minus strand of RZGM01000181.1, from coordinate 16,164 downwards.
TAGCTATATATAATTTTTGCCTTTTTTTAAAATAAAGCTATCTTAATTCTTATCCCTTAATAAATAGCTTTATTTTCTTATTTTAAAGGGGTTTAATATATTAAATAAATTATAAGATTAAGTATCTTAGTTATCTAATTATTTCTATTTAATATTTTAGCTTAACTAAGTTCTTTAGAAATTAAATATTAATTAAGGCCTTAACCCTTTCTTTAATATTAAATAGACTTATATTATTAACTTTAAAGCTAAGGAATTATATTAATAAATAAATAATAAATAACTTCTTAAGTAAGAATATAATATTCTTTTCTTAAAATAAGCTAAAGATTACTTATAGATAAGCTAAGTATTTTTCTTAAGTATTTAAAAAGATAATAATATTATTAATAAAGGCCATAGCATAGTTTATATATTTCTAAAAGAAGTTATTTATAAACCTCTAGATATATATTAAGGAGTTCTTAAACCTTATAAATATTACCTTAAAGTATTTTAATTTATAATAAAAGACTATTATAAACCTATTTCTATAAAACTGATAAACTAAGAATTAATAGAAAAATATCTTAATATTAATTATTATAATATATATTTTACCCTATAACTTTTAAATAATATTAGCTTATAAGGGCATAAGATAAATATTATTAATTATTACTTTATTTAATATATATAAATTAATTATTATTTATTTTTTTTCTTATTAATTATTTATTAAATTATAAAGATAAGGCTAATAAATAAAATTAATTTATTTTAAAACTTTATTTATTTCTAAGTATAAAGGTTATTAAAGGTCTTATTAAAGAATTACTTTACCTTAAGGCTAAGTAAGTAAGTTTTAGCCCCTAGTTTATAGGTTTATTAATTATTAATTAATAAGATTTTTATATAATTTTCTTTATTTATAATAATTATCTTTATATTTTATTATAATTTTAGGTATTTATTAAGGATTTCTTAAACCTTTTATATAAACTTAGCTCCCTAATTATAAATATATATACCTCAGGGAATAATAATTTTAATAGGTTTTTAATCTTAGAAATATTAAGCTTAGTATATAAGTTAATACCTTATTATTATAAAATATATTATAAAGAGGGATTCTTACTTAGAGATATACCTCTTTCTTTATCTATTTCTATATTAACTATAGGCTTAGTTAATAAAGGCTTATAATTTATATATTATAAAAGGGAAATATTAAAGGACTTAATTAGCAAAGGCTTATAATTTATATATTATAAAGAGGGAGTATTATCTCTTAATAGGATCTTAGTTATATTTCTTATTTATAATAGCTTATTAATTAGTATCTTATTAAATTTAGTTCCTAAGAGTATAATACCCCTATATATACTAAGGAGCCTAGCCTAGCTATTTAATTAAATTACTTTATTATTCTTTAATTCTTAGAGAATATTAATTTTCTAGCCTTATAAGATAATATATATCTTATTAAATAAGTTATAGCAAAAGATCCTATTACTTTATAATATAATAGCTAAGATAACTCTAAATAAAGTAGGTTTAAAGAGGTAATCCCCTTTAATAATTATCTTATATATCTTTATTAAGATAAAAGCTTTATTTTTTATTAAAATAAAGATATCCCCTCTAGCCCTTATTAAGCGCCTAGGCTAGCTAATTTTACTTTATAATATTATTATTAATATAATTATATTTTTATATATTATAATTTATATTTCTCTCTTAAAGTTTAAGATATTTATATTATAAGAAATATTAAACTCTAAGCCTAATAATAAGCTAATATTTAGCTTATTAATTACCTAAGTATTAGCTAATATTATTATTATAATTAAGTAATTATTTATTTTCCCTAAGATTTAAATAATAAATATAGCTTATCTTTTTATATATTATCTTTTAATACTTAAAAATATAATTATAATTAATTAATTAATAATAATATCTTATAAATATTATAAGAATACTTTATTAATTATTAATCTTATTACCCCTAAGTTAATATAAACTTCCCTTTATTAATTATTACCTTTATTAATTATTATATAAATCTAAGCATAGTATAATAGTTATATAGCCTATTTACTAAAGTAGTAAGGTTATAGGTTCCCAAGGGATAAACCATAGGTTTATATTAGTAATAGGATTAGGTATATAGTCTTAAATATAAGGATATTATATCTAGTAATATACTTAAGGTATTAAGTATAACTAAGTTATATTAATAGCTAAGGTAGCTAATATATAAAAAAGTGCTAATAAGTATCACTTATATACTTATTTATCTTTTATAAAACTAATAAGTAAGTAAGAGCGCTATTAGTCTTAGACCATATTATCCCTAAACCACTATTAGTCCTCTTAGTATTAGTCCCTCTAGGGTAAATATTCTTTGCTTAGCTAATATAGATTTTACCTTTCTTCCTTACCCTAGGCATATTATAGCTATAATATAAGGTCCCCTCTCTATTAGTCCTTATCCTTAAGACTAGTTCTTATAGCCCTTTTGCTTAATAGGTAACCTAGTTCTATAAATTCTTTTCTAAGGCTAATATAATATTAGGTTATATTTCTAAAGCTTTTTCTTAAAAAACCCGCGAGTTATAAGTTCTTATTACCTTTATTATACTTAGTAATAAGGAAACTAATATACCTTATATTTATTATTTCTATTTAAGTAAGCAATACTTAATATCTAAGGATTTAGCTAAGTATAATAAATATATTTATTTAAGGAAGTCCTATAATAAAACCTATATAGCGGCTTCTTATAAGTATCCCTTTTTACTTTTAGTAATATATTTTTTTTTATTAACTTTTATTATAATAACTTCTTTAATAAAATAAGAAAAGAAATTAGAGGTAGATAAAAGTAAGGTAAGTAATAACTTTTTAAAGCTTTATAAGGAAATAGTAGAATTTTAGTCTTATTTAGCTATAGCGGCTAGTTATTTATCGCGGATTTATAAGGTTTAGAGTAATATAAAAGCGAGATATTTTAAGGCGACTTATTAAGGCTTTTAGGAGGTAAAGTATAATAAGAGTTTATTATTTATATTAAATACTTATAAGGGTATAGTAATTTATAATTTATAAATAAATTATATTTTTAATAATATTAATTAATTATCTCTTAGCTTAAGTAATAAGTTTTTTAATACTTTTCTCTTATTTAATTTTAATATTATTAGTAAAAGTTTTTTAAGACGCGCTAGGCTTTAGTAAAGTATTTAGGTAATTCTTATATATTTTCTAAGTCTTAATAATTCTTTTATTTAATAAAATATATTATTTTATTATTAATTTTATTTATATTAAAAATAATTTTAATAATATATTCCTCTATTTCTTTAACTTTTATTTATTTATAATTATTTTTAACTTAGATTATATCTTATATTAATTTAAATAAGGAAATATAAAAGATTAAATAAAGCTTAACCTTAGGTAATAAGTTTAGCTTATAATTATATTTTAAGATTTTTTATTTAACTTTATATAATCTAATATATTTATAATTAAGTTTTTTATTTTATTATTTTATTTTAATATTTTTTATTATAAAATAAATTATATCTCCTTTTAAGAAGATTAATCCCTTAATTCTTTTATTATTTATATAATTTATTATTTTATTTTTAATAAACTTAAGTTTTATTTTTATTTCTTTATATAAATTATATAATTAATTACTTATAAGGATTACTTTAGGGTTAATAATAATATCTTATATTTATTAATATATATTAAGTATAAATCTAAAGTTAATATAAGCTAATATAGGTTTTATACTTTTATTAATAGCTATATTATAGGCTAATTATATAGCTAATAGCTTCTTAACCTAGTTATTTTATTTATAATTAATATAATATTAAAGATATTATTTTAATATTTAGTTTATATATTTAGTTTATTTATCTATCTCTTTATAATATATAATAAAGAGTTTATAATTAATCCTTAGGTATCTAATAAGGCTTTATTAAAATTTTAAAGTAAATAATAATCCTTAATTTATAATAATCTTAAGTAATAATCTATATATTCTTATTATATTAAAATAAAAAAAATAAGTAAATTCTTTAGTTATTATTAATTCTCTATAAGATATAAAATAAGAAAATTTTATAAGTCTATTTATAATAATAAAAATATTATTATAAAAGCTCTTAGTAATTAGTTCTTTTAATAAGGGTAATTTAATAATAAAATCTCTTATAATAAAGTCTTATAGGTATTATATAACTAAGAGTAATTATAGTTTTTTATATAATTTATAATATTATGCCTTAGTTTTTATATATAAGTTATATTATTTAATAACTTTTATAATTATCTTCTTAATTCTAAGAAAAATAAATATTATTTTAATTTATTTTATAGTTTTATTAATTCCTTAATATTTATATAATTAATAACTATAAATTTCTTATATAAGTTTATATTATAGTTTTTATAATACTTATTATTTTTTTATTTTTTTATTCTCTAAGAATTATTAATTATATTCTTAGATTTTTATAAGTAATAAATTACTTTATTTTATTATATAAGTTACTTTAATAACTTAGTATATAATATTTATAATTTTATTTTAATTATAAGATATTATAATATTATTTTTTTATTATAAGTATCCTTTAGTTATATATTTTAAGAGTTATTTCTTTATTTTTATTTTTTTTTATATTTAAGTTAGGTTATTAGCTAATAATATTTATCCTCTTATTTTTTATATCTTTAATATAAATAATAATATAATTAAATTCTAATAAATATTTAATATATTATAATTATTATTTACTAAGTTTTTATATTTTTATAAAATAAGTAATATTTTTATAATTTATATAAACCTTAATCTAATATTTATTTTTAATAAAATAATATTAAAATTCTTTAAAGGTATTAATAATTATAAGAAATTCTTTATTATAGATTAAATAATTAAGTTTTACCTTATATAGCTTATAAGAGTAAAATATAATAAAATATAATTATCCTTTATTATCTTATTATCTAAGTTAAGCGCTTAATATAAAATCTAAGGTATTAGTCTTAAGTTTTATTTATTAAAAGAGATTAAGTATTTTAAGTATTAGTTTACTTAAGATAAGTTCCTTAAGTTAAGTAAATACCCTTTTTACTTATATTCTTATAATAAATATTTTATTTTTCTTTATAAGCTTAATAAATAATCTAGTGATATATCTAAATTATTTAAGAAATTTATAATAATAATTAATAAAACTAAGAAAGGCTTATATTTCCTTAATATTAGTTAATTCTTTTTAATCTTTAATTATTATAACCTTTTTAAGGTCTATATATATCTTATTATAAGAGATAATATATCTAAGGAATTTTACTTTTAAGGTATAAAACTTACTTTTCTTAGGTTTTATTAATAATTTTATATTTTAAAGTATTTATAATACCTTATAAATATATTTTATATATTTTTCTTTTATTTTAAAGAAAATAAAAATATTATCTAAGTAATATATAATAAATATAACTAGATATTTTTATAATATATTATTAATTATTTATTAAAATATAATAAATATATTAATAAGTCTAAAGGGTATAATAAAGTACTTAAATTATCTATACTTAGTATAAAAAGTGGTTTTTTATTTATATCTTTCTTTAATTTAAATAAGATTATAAGCTTCTTTAAGATCTAATATTATAAAGTACTTTATTTTAAAAAATTAATCCTTTAACTTATTAATAAAAGGTAGTGATATATAATCTTTAATTATAATAGTATTAAGTATTTTAAAATTAATATAAAGTTATAATTTATTATTTTTCTTTAAAATAAATATAATAAGATATTTAATAAATAATTTATTTTCCTTAATATATCTTTTCTTTAATATATCTTTAATATATTTCTTTAATATAAGTAATTATACTTTATTAAGGGGATAAAGTTTATTAAAGCTAGGCTACTTTTAATTAATAAACTTAATTTCTAAGTTATAATATATATACTTTAGTAATTTAATTTTAAGTTTTTTTATAAAGAGTTATTTATAGATTTTATATTATAATAAGATATTCTTAAGTTATTTATCCTCTAGTATTTCTTTAAGGGACTTAAGGGTTTTTTTTAATTTATAAAATTATTTTATAATATAAGTAATTATTTTTTAATTTTATTATTTCTATCTTTTATAATATTTATACTTTATCCCTATAAATAACATATATAATAAGTAAGTATTATAGTTAAGTAAGTATTATAAAAATCCTAACCTCTAAGCTTAAGATTATAATAAAAATATAATAAATTATTTAATTAATTAAAATTACTTATTATATTCTTCTTTAAATATCTTAATTACTACTTAATAAGTCCTTATATTATAGCTAGGCTAGCTATAAATATTATAATACTAAACCCTTAGTCGCGCTAACCTCCTTTAACTACTACTCTATGATAATTTAGCTATTATCTATATATTAATATCTATTTAATTAATTATTTACCTTCTTTCCTTTATTATTATAACCCCTTTTTTTTATAGCTAGGTCCTTTTTATCCTCTAGCGCTAGCTAAGTATCTCATTTACCTCCTAAAGGTCTTAGACCTTTGCCCTTATAAGAGCTATCTTATATATAATTGCCTTTATTTCTTTTATAAGAGACTTAAGGGCTTTAAGAATTAACTCTAGGGAGCTATTTTAATACCTTTTAATTTATCTCTTAAGGTATTTAAACTAAGATTAAGTCTTAAGTATAATCTTTAAGGTCCTTAAAGCCTAAGAGGCTAATTAATTAAATACCTCTTTAATTAGTATTAGTATCTATAGCTATATATTAAGCTTTAAGACTATACTTTCTAGATTAAGAGAAATAAGCCTAGCTTCTTTAAATAATACCTTAATAATTTTTTTTATTATAATAGCTTAAAATATAATATAAAAGGTTAAAAAAAACTTAGTCTTTAAAATATATATAATAAAGTATTTAATTAAATACTTTATTTTTTAATTATAAGCCCTCTTAAGTATATTAAAGTATATAATATTAAGGAGCTAAAGTAAGTAAGATAAATAAAGTAATATATAAAGTTAAATAATTTTATTATTATTATAATATCTTTTAAATTTAATAAAGTAATAACTTTTATAGCTATTAAGGATTAAGAGATAATAAGAATTAATTAATTAATTAATTATATATTAATTAAAGTACTTAAGCTACTTAAGACCTATCTTATTATTAGTCTAGCTATTTTAGGTTATTATAATAACTTAATTACCTAAGAGGTTATTTTCTTAGTATTAATTAGCGAGGTAATATTAGCCTATATTAATAATAAATAGCGGGATTAACTAGCCTTTTGCATTAATCGCTTAAATAACTATAATCTATTCCTAGTTTCTAAGCTATATTAATTTTAGCTTTAAATGCCTTTCTAAGCCTATAATAACTATTCTGCTTATAATTATGCCTATAAGGAAGCTAATCTTATTAAAGTTATAGATATCCCTTATATTAATGCTATACTTTATAATTATATTTACTATAAGCTAAAACTAATTATAAATAACTATTAGATCTTTGCACTTAGCTCTCTAGTAATTATATTTTTAAAAAAAATATATCTTAAGGTCTAGGTATTACTTAATAAAGTTATAAGCCTAATATATATTAATTAATAATATATTATAGTTAGTAAGTAATTAATTAGCTATTTCTTTAATATTATAAAGCTAAGGGAGAAATCCTTATAAATCTAGGTTAAGAATAAAGTAAATAAGAATCTATTCTTTTAGATTAAAGAGCTAATATAACTATGGGATAGTATTGCATTAAGATTAAATGCTATGCTATTAATAATATAAAGTATAATAATAAACCTTATAGATAGTTATTGCTTATTAGAGGCTTAACTTAGGGCTATTTTATATTACCTAAAGGGTAAGAAGTATTCTAGCCTTAATAAAGCCTTATAATATACTAGGTGATTAAGAATTAATTAATTAAATAGAGATAATATAGGTTGAGGGATTTTTATAATACTCGCTTAACTATAACACTTGCTTATTATATATATTAAAGAAATATCTTATATTTACTTTTTTTTAACTTTTTTATTATTAATAAAAGTTTAAGATCTTATATTATATTATAAGTTATTATTATTATTATTAAGTATCTTATTATAAAATAAGATTACTTAGCTATTTCTTTAGTTAATATATAGATTAAACCTATATAATTATAAATACCTAAGTACTAGGTTATAGTTTTATATTAATATAATATTAAAAGTAATACCTTAGTTTTTTCTATTAATAAAGACTTTAAGATAATTAAGCTTATTATTAATAATTTTATTATTATAATTAAACTTAGTTCCTTTAAGGTTAATAATTTTATAGGGTTTTATCTTATACTTTTATAATAATCTAAATCTATTTACTGCTTATAAGTTAAAGTAATTCTTCTTAGCTCTATTATTTATTAAAGTATTTAGTTATTTTCCCTTAACTTATACTTATAGTTTTATATATTATTATATATTTTCTTTTTTTATTATATAGAGGGCTTTCTAAGGTAATTTCCCTTATTCTTTTACTTATAGCCTTATATTAAGTAAGTTTATTTATTTTTTATTATAATATAGCTATAGTAATTATATTTATACTTGCTATTATTATATATTTTATAATTATATATATTATCTTAGGTATATAGCTAGTCTTAGTATTTTTATTTTTATTTTACTTTTAGATTTTTTTATTTTTATTAATTAACTTTCTTTTATTAATCTTTAATTTTATAAGTAATTCTTTTTTTATCTTAAATAATATAATAAAGCTATATTAAATATTATACTATTATAATACTAATTAAATTATATTAATATATAATTTAATATTTTTTTATTTTATATTATTTATAGGGTTTATTATTAGGCTAATATAATAATATAATAAGGTAATAGTTTTATTTTTATTTTTCTTTATAATATATTTTATATTAATAATATTAATAAGATATTTATAAGATAATTAAGTATTTTTAATAAGTTAGGTATATTTTAATATTATTTCTTATATTAAATAATACTTTAATATATTATAGGTTTTTAGCTATTTCTTTATAATATACCTTAATATAGATTTCTTATTTATTTATTATATTTATATATTTTTATATAATTTAAATATATCTTTCCCTTAAGGTATTTTAATAATAGTTATTATTTTTATTATAAAGTTATAAGTAATATTCTTCTTTTTATAACTTATTATCTTTTTTTCTTTTAATTTCTTATTATTAATTTCTTTTTCTTTAGAGTTCTTTTTTAAGCTTTTTAATATTATACTTAAACCTAGTTTAATTAATGCCTTTACTCCCTTCTTTTATAATCTAATTATTATATTATTCTTAGGGTTATTTTTATATTAAGCTTATAAGGGTTTCTTAAATCTCTTATTTCTATATAACTATAAGGGTATATTATTTTATTTAAATTAGCTTCTCCTTAGGCTCTAGTAATAATTTCTAGTTATTATTAGGGTTATTATATCTAGGTCTAGTTACTCCTAGTATCTTAGTTATTCTTAGTTATCTCTTATCTTCTTAAAGTAAGTTTTACTTTAGGGATTAATATATTTTATTTTAAATATCTCTTTACTTTTTCTTATATTTATTAACTTAATATCTTTATTTATAATAATAATAATATTTAATTATTTTTCTTTATTAATAAATAGCTCTAAGTTTTATTAATCCTTTATTAGTTTTATAAGATATATTAGTTTATTAAGTATATCTTTAATTAGTATTAAATTAAGATCTCTAATTATTTCCCTTATTATTTCTTAGGTTTTAAAGCTTTTTCTATAAGAATTATTAATTATTAATTTTAATTACTTTCTTAATATAATTAATTAAGTTATTAGGTTATTCTTTCTTATAGAGTTTAGCTTATATTTCTTTTTTAAGTTTATTAAAAAAGAGTAATATAAGGGATTATTAATTTTATTTAAGCTTTAAGGCTAACTAGAGGTACTTAATTTTATATTCTAAGGCTAATTAGTTTTATATAAATAATTTAATCTCTTATTTAGCCTATGCTTTTTTATTAATTATTTTAAAGGCTTATTAAAGGGCTATTTTAAACTTAATATAATTATTAT
>RZGM01000180.1:0-36816 GCA_027886205.1 Fusarium piperis | reverse complement strand
ATATATTTTATTATATAATATATAATAATTAATATAATATTATAACTTTTATTATTATTTTATATATTAATTAATAAATTAATTATAAAATTAAAATTAATCTCTTAAAATAAATATAATAAAAGTAATAATAATTAAAGTTTATTATATAACTTATATTTTAATACTTAAATACCTTAATAAATTAAGTAACTTTTAATATATTCTTAGATAATATTTATTATACTTAATTAATAAAATTTTCTTTTTATTAAATCTAAGGTTTTTTATAATTTTATATATCTTATTCTTAGATTATTATAATATTAATAAAATATTTTTAATCTTAAGGCCTCTTATTTTAAAATAATTAATTAATCTTTAAATTATAATAATCTAGGTTTATTAATAATATAGCTTTTATATTTATTAATAACTTTATATATTTTTTTTATTAGCTTTTTATATTATTAATCTTAGCTTTATAATTTCTTAATTAATATTTTAAGCTTTTTAAAGAGTTATAAAAAGAGTATTATTTTACCCTTTATAAGTTATTTTATAATAAGGTATAAGATATATTATTTTAAAATAATAACCCTAGCTATAAGAGGTTTCTTAGAGACTTAATAAAAGCTTTTTATTTTTTAAGTAATTTATTAAGTAATAATCTCTTTTTCCTTAGTCCTTTAATACTTAATAATAATTATAGATATAATATAATAAGTATTACTTTTTAATATATATTTATTAAAAGAAATAAGGCCTTTTATTATAGCTTTAATAGCTTATATATAGATTAATATAACTAAGGTCTTATTTTCTAAATTAATAATATTTTATTAAAGCTTTAATAATAGCTTATATATAATAACTAGCTTTTTAATTAATATAAAAAATATATCTTAATATAATATTTTCTTTATTATATAATTTAATTACCTTAATAAGTTATTAATAAGGTTTTTTTTTCTTAGCTAATATTAAATATTAAAATTAAAAGTAAAGAATTTATAAACTTATTTTATTAACCTTTTTTATAGCTTTTTTAATAAGACTTTTATAATACTTATAAAAACTTAATAATTAATAAAAATTAAAAACTTCTTTAAGAGTCCTTATAAATAATAACTTTAATACTCTAAGTTATTAATTATAATTAATAATTCTTATTATTTTATAGCTTAATATTACTTTATATCTTAGAGCTTTTATAATTAATAAGTAATAGGTTATTATTAAGAATTAACTAATTAAGTTAAGATATTTAAAATAGCCTTATTTAATATATTAGTTTTAATTTTTATAGATTTTAATAAGTCTTAGTAATAAAGAATTATTATTAAATAAAAGATATATTTTAATACTTTAAATATATAATTTATTTTTATAAATTAAAAAAAAAATTTTTTTTTTTTTATTTTTATTATTTTTTAATTATTTTATTAAAAGGCTTATAATTACTAAGTAATAAGTAATAAACTTTTAATAAAAATTATAAAACCTTAGAAAGACTTATATATCTCTAAAGTAGATTAATATAAGCTATTTCTTAATTAACTTAATATATAAGGGTTTTATTTAAATATCTTTTTATATTATAATATAGCTAAGGAATTTAATACTTTATTAATAAAAGTTATATTTAAATAGTTTCTTATAGAGCTATGCTTCGCGGAGCCTTTATAAGACCTCTTATAAATAATAGGTATATTTTTCCTAATTCTAAGAATATATAATAATATTATCTATATATAAGATATAATATATATTAAGTAGGTTAATAAGTAATTAATAAATATATATTTAAAAAATAATAAGAGCATTAGTTAGCCTAAATAGTATAATAATATATTTAAAGTAACTATATCTTATATAAAAGGTAGTTTTTTAATAGTCTTTTTCTTTAACTTTAATCTAATAATAAATATTATAAATATTAATCTTTAATATATATTTAGCTTTATAAAGCTTATTTAATAAATTATTAATAAAAAAGAAAAAATAATAATTTTTAATTATAACCTTATTTAATCCTCTATAATTTATATAAAGTCTTAGGCTTTTATTTTTCTTAGAAATAAAAAAAATTAATACCTTAGCTTTATTAATAAAATATTATATATATTTATTTATTAAGTTCTTAGTAATATATTCTTAAAGCACTTAGTATTATATCTTATTTATTAAATATAATAAATTATATAAAGGTTTTTTACTTTTTATTAAGTTAATCTTATATATAGCTTTAATAAATATAAATATACTTTTTATTAATTATTTATTAAAAAACCCTTTTAGCCCCTAGAGTTCTAAGAGTAATTCTTTAAGTATTTTAATTTTTATATTTTCTTTTTTATTAAATACTTATTAAATTATCTCTTAAGGTATAAAGAATATTATAATATATAATATATATACTCTCTCTTTATTTTTAATAATTTCTTAAATAAAAAATATTAAATTAATAATAATAATTATAATATAATATTATTAATTAATAATATACTTAATAATAATACCTTTTTAATTTATTAATAATTATAATATAATAATATTATATAAGCTATTTCTTAGATTTACCTTAATAAATACTTATTAAACTTTTTATAATTTATTATATAAATTAATAAAAAAAAAGTTAATTAATAAGTATTTCTTAGTTTTTTTTATTTTTTTTTAAAGAACTTAAGCCCTAGAGCTATATAATCTTTTATTAACTTAAGGCCTAGCTTATATATAAGATTTATATTAATAATATTAATCTTTATATTAATATTTATAAAAATCTTAATTTCTTTTTTAGCTAAATCTTAAAGAATTAATATAAAGATAATAATTACTTTTTTAATTAATACTTATTTTTATATAAGTAAAAATAAAGGTTTAGGTTTAATTTTTATTTTCTTTAGTTTTTTAATAAATTAAGTTTTTAAGCTCTAACTTTATTAATCTTCGCTAATAAGCCTATTTTAGCTCTAAGATAAATTTAATTTATAAAGAAATTATTATTATTAATATATATCTTAATATAATAAACCTAGGTATTATAACCCTAATAATTATATTTTATATATATAAGAGGTAATTTATCTTTAACTTATTCTTAATATATTATTACTTAAGGTATATTAAGGCCCCTTAGGTTATAATAGCTTTACTTAGTAATAAGGCATAAATTATATTTATTAAAAGAGCTCTTTTTAAAGCCTTTTTTATAATTAAGAAAATAATATCTTTTAGCTAGCTATTTATTATTATCTTATAGATATTTCCTCTTAAGATAGCCTATTTAATTAATAATTTAAATCTAAAGGTATTTTATTTCTTAAGTAATATAATAAGCCTTTTATATAAGATATTTTTACCTCTTTAATTTTTTTTTTAGCCTATTATATAAATTATAAAAGAATTAATAAGCTATAATTTTATTATTTTCTTATTTTTTTAATAAGCTCTTATAAAAGGCTTATTAATAAGTAAAGTATTATATTAATATCTTATTTATTCTTTAAGCTAAGGTTATAAATTAATCTCTTATTTATCTCTCTTAGAGCTCTAAGTTAATATATTATTTTTATATAAATACCTTAAACTTTTCTTATATAAGATCTTTTATTAAGCTAATAATATAATTTTATTAATTTATTTATAATAAATAAATAAGTTTATTTATTATTTATTTAATTTATTATTTTAATATAATTTTTATATAAAATTAATTTCTTATATTAATTACCTTAAGTTAATTATTAATATTAATAATTATAACTTCCTTAATTAAGATCTTATAATTATACCTTAGTAGCTTATTATAATCTCTTAAGTAGTTATTTATTAGCTATTTTATAAGGCGCTCTAAGATATTTAATAAAAGGCCTTTTTATTTCTTTTTTTTTATTTATCTTCTTTATCTTTATTCTTTCTTTTTATAGCTTTTTTTTAATTTCTTAAAAAAAGTTAACTCTAAGAATAAGAATAAAAAAGAGTTTATAAAGCTTAATTATTACTTTTTATTTAGCGAGGTATTTCTCTTATTATATATTTTTATTAGCTATTATAATTTAAGTATTAGTTATTATCTTATATTAAGGAGATCTATAATAACTATTTTATTTATTAATAAAGGTTTATTATAAAGCTAGCTTATAGGTAAAAGTAATTCTTATTATTCTCTAATTTCCTTAATTAGCTCTTTAATATCTCTTAGAGAAATATAATTTATTAATATATTTCTTAGGTTACTCTTAATAAATAATTATAAAATAAGTAATTATCTTAGGGAATATAAGGGTTTTCTTAGGTCTTTTATCTTAATTTTATATTAATTATTTATAAGAAAGAAGTTAAAGAATTATAAAGGTATAGGCTATAATAGCTAGATTAAGGTAAAATCATAGATTAAAGATAGGTATTAATAATATATAAGACTTTAACTTACTAATCCCTTAATAAGGGCTTAGCTATAGAGATTTCATAGACTCCATATCACGTGACACTTTTCCAAAGTCACGCTAATTAGTCAGCGATCGTGCGCCAACCCATATCCTTATAGGAATTTACCTATTTATAAAGGGCATTAAAAGATTATTAATAAGTTTTATTTTATTATAAGTAGTAGTAAATATAAGAGCTATTTCTATCTATATAATATATAGGTAAATAAGTAGTAAGCGAGAAATAGAGGTAGTAAAGGATATTAGTTACTATGGCCTGACCCTTTATCTGATTTTATGACATCGCGAGCCAATTTGGCTGGGGCGCAGGTAAGATACGTGATGGATAGTACCGCCCCTGGCTAGTAAGCCCATAGTTATAACGGTGCTGGATGGAGGGCCTTGGTTGTGTTAAATCAAAAGGCTTAATCTCTTAGATCTAAGATAATTATTATATTAGTAAAGTGAGATATTATTAAGATGTATAAACGTGAAAGATGTAACTTATAATTACTATCCCTAGCAACTAAGAACCGACCCTTCTTCGTCACTATCTGTTTTACGGGATAACCGCGTAGAACAGATAGAAAAGCGTAAGTATTAAAGGAAGAGATGAGTCCTTGTGAATATCTTCCTTTTCCAACTACACGGGCAGACGGCTTAGAAGTACAACCTCATTTTTCGAGAGTGCCGGCTACTTTTACCATTTGATTTACGGCCCATACCCTATTAACATCTGAGACGTGCGCCTCTGGTAGCCTTCAGCACAATTTCACGAACCGCTTTTGTCACTCAACAGTCTCAGGGTGAGACTAATCCATCACTGAGGGAATTTGCATCATTCTCTAACCTGCAACAAGTTCAACTCTCGCATGGAAACCTTTGTTTATCTCATAGACGATTGGTTTGAAGCCTTGCCCTTCACCTCCGTTTGGTGTTGAAAAGGTAGTTGATTGATGCTTGTGATGATGATGTAAGAAGAGTGTTGTGTACAGTGCCAAAAGCCAGTAGAAATACCCCTCGCCACTTGCCCTCCACAGTGTGGGGACCTATCATCACACTCAACCAGCACCCAACTTCCTCAATATCCCGCCACCTGGCCCCCAGCAACGGGACTGGGGGTTTTTGGTTCCCCTCAAGGCCCATTTCAACATGTGTCAACAGAGCTTCAGGAGGTAATAGCAACGCAAGACACCAGCCAACAGTTCCTTGACGACGTTGAGTGGTCACAGTTAGGGACCAATGTTGATGGTCCACAGGCTGAGGAGAAGCTTGAAGAGGGCACGACTACAGTGAAAGGCACAACAGAGCTCGTTTAAAGGAAAACCCTCGGACGACAACCTAAGGTTGGGAAGAAGATCTAAACCCAACAGCAAGGAAAAGGGAAGGCCAGTCCGACAACAGAATAAGGACGCTGCCGTCAGATGTCACCGTCGCCAGAGCGAAATGGAAGCTAATCTGCTGTCACGCGAGCGAAGTTTGGATGACGCCAACAAGTCTTCAACGAGGTGCCTGCTGGAAACTGGCAGGGAAGACTGGTTGAACATGGGTCGCGGCTTCAAGGCTATGACGACGTGCACTGGGCCAACGTCAGGTTGAAGAATGAGTGCAATGAGTGTATGAAACGATACTATTGTGCATAGTAAGTTCATCAGACGAGCACATTGGTAACCAGAGCGCGACACAGCATCCCTCAGACATCGTTCAACACAATTGTGAGCCTGTGTTGTTTTGGGCCCCCGAAGTGAACAGAAAAGAACTTCTCCTTCAACTACCTACACTGCCTTGAAAAAGAACTGTTGGCTACACTGTCTTCTTGCCCGCCGGCCACCATGAGGCCTGCTTGGGACTCTACGCCCTCCTGGTTTCTACCATCATAGGTCCTTTCCAATGGCACCCTCCTTCGATCGAACAAAGTCAGACTTGGTGATGACGTTATTGTCAGCATTCTTGATCCTCTCCAAGAACTTCTTTGCGTTCTCTGGGTCCTCAGCAAACAGGGTATCAGCCACTTGTTTCTGAGGGGTCTCGCCAAGCCACTTGAACAAGGAAATGTCCCTGAACTCGTCGGCACGGAAGATCTCCAGCATCTCAACAGGCTCGTCACCGATGTTCTCAACAAAGTGGCCCATGTTACGGGGAACAATGCCGACATCTCCGGGCACATAGTCAAACGTCCTCGCGTTACCCTCTGACGCAAAAATTGTGACTCTTGCGCGGCCCTTGAGGAAGAAGGACCACTCGTCAGCAGATGGGTGCCAGTGCATCTCTCGAATTGCACCGGGTTGGATGATGGCGTGAGCTGCAGCGACTGTCTTGGAGATGGGAAAGTTTCGAGAGTCGGTGATACGAACTTCGCCACCGCTCGTGATCAAGGGCTTCTGATCAAGCATTCGGTGTGTAAAGTTGTACTTGGACTTCTTGACCTCCTTACCCTTTGGAGCTTCATCGCTGATGGAGCCAGGCTTGCGTCCCTGGAAGATATACTTCTCCTTCTCGGGAATGTGGGCAAAAACCTCAGGAGCCAGATTGAAGTTCTTGGCAATGACGGACTTGGGGGTGTGCGCTGTAATTGTCAGATGGGACGCTTATGTAGCAGAGCATTGCACATACCAAGCCAGTCAGTGAGGACAAAGGTTGATTCCTCGGAGAAGCTCCCGTCGTCAAAGATCAAGAGAAACTCGGTACCGTTGGGGCTCAGACCCTGGAGAGAGTGAGGAATACCACTAGGGAAGTACTATTGTGCATGTCAGAACCTTGACTGAAATGATATCGACAGGGTCAGTCAGCCTCACGTACCCACAAGTCTCCCTTCTTCAGGTCATCGATAAAGTTGCCACCTTCATAATCAAGAGCCGTGACGCGAACTTCGCCGTCAAGCACGTAAGCCCATTCGGCTTCCTTGTGCCAGTGGAGCTCGCGAATGACGCCATGCTCGAGTCTCATGTTGACGCCAGCGAGTTCAACACTTGTTCCCAGCTCTCGAACAGTTGTTTGGCGGGTCCAGCCGCCCTCCTATTGCAAGTCAGTTCTTGAGTTCATGGGCTGTCGTTCTGTGCAACATACCTCAATGCGAATGTGCGAGTCAGCAAAACTCCAGCGCATATTGTCGAGGTTTCCATGGTCAGTGCTAGGAGGCCTGACGAGGTCTGGGTTCTGGCGGGATCGCTCCTTGTTCCACGGTCCCAGAACAGAGGCACCATCGCCGTTACGCCAGGGAAGAGGATCAAGCTTCTCTCCCACAGAGTCTACAGCGTTGTCATCCGGATCTTTGTGTCCCGGCGTGAAGGGCAGCCTCTTTCCACCAGCTACACCGTTGTAGCTAGCTGGCAGCCCAAGGCCCCTGAGCAACCGCTCACGAGGGCTGTCCTGCACTGGGACTGCAGCGCAGGTGCTCAAAAGGAGCGAGGTGCTCAAAAATGGAGAGTAGCGCATTCTCACAAAATTGGAGGCAAGAGGAGTGAAGAATGGTCACAATGAGGATGGTAGCGCGTAAGCTTGTTTGTCAAGGAGGTGTGATGTGGTAGTGAACACCATCGGATAATTGAAGTACCTTTTCCACTCCTTTTCAATAAGAATTGAATTGCCCCTTGCAATCCTTTAGGGCATGCTCAACAACGCCGAGAAAGCGATGCCCGGATTCCCGAAACACATCATCAACGGGGCAAGGATGCCGTCTTGGGTGACAACAAAGATGTGATGACTGCCGAGTCAAGTGCGGGGAAGCGGATGGTCGGCACATGGCGTAATGCTGACGCAAAGTCAAGGAGGTTGCATGGGGTTGCAAGCTGAAAGGGACCCATTTCTTGGCTTCACGGATATTCGGAACGGGATATGCAGGAAATCGAGTCATCATCGGAAACGGCATCCTCTTCGGTGTTAGATCTATTACCGGGATGCCCTGTCACGGCCTTTCATCTGGGATTCAAGGTCAGCAACGTAGAGCAGGACAGGAGGTGAACTCAATGCACCAAGCACTACTCTCAGTGAATTAGGTTTCCTCCGAGTAGGTTCTAGAGTGAAGCTCAATTAAGCCTAATAAGACGTGCTTTAGCTCTCGACACTAACAAAGCAAGGCATGCGCCCCTCTCTGTTGGCGCCTTGGTACAGATATTCCCGAGACGATCTTGCACATCTCAACGGAAGATGCCAAGCCTGGGGCTCCATAAGCTAGGACGTATTTGGTATGTGATTCGCCTGGAACAACAAGTCTCCGTGTACTTAACATGACGCGTCTGGACCACTCCGACCGGCATTTACGGCATCGCGATTAATCAATTTCAATCATCATAGTCCCGCCGCCAGAGATATTTATTATCCTCATTACGAGATTACAACATCTCAATCATTCACCGGTAATGGCTCAGCCACCTACAGCGTCATACGGAACCGTTTCCAGTGCTGGAGAATCCAGGCCAGGCAATGGTCTCCTGAATGGAAGCGATGAGACGCAAGGTCTGCTTGGACGAAAACCAGAGTCTGAGTCTTGGCTGCGCAAAAAGCTCGTTGTCGATGCTCGTCGAGACTGGGCCGATGTCATGCTTCTCGGATGCTACATCATCACGGGCATCCTCGATAGTGCCTCTATTTCGACTTGGGGAGCATTTGTTTCTATGCAGACAGGTGAGATTGATGATTGAACAGTCACTTTCTGAATGATCACTCACAAAGTGCAGGGAACACGGTATATCTTGGTCTAGGTCCAACGGCGGGAACAAACCGATGGAAAAAGTCAGGCTCCTCTATTCTGGCTTTCTGCATTGGGTCATTCTTCTTTAGCCGTCTTCATCGCGTCTTCTCGCCCTCACCAACTCGGAAATGGGTCTTGTGTCTGTCATTTGCCATACAGACCCTGTTTGTGGCAGCCGCCGCAGCCATCGTTACTTGGGGACCCAAGGGTGCTGGCCCTGATGATGTCCCTTGGTATGTCATCACTCCCATCGCCCTGGTTGCTTTCCAGAGCTGCGGACAGGCTGTTGCGAGTAGAGCTTTGAAGTTCAACGCTCTTACTAGTGTTGTACTGACAAGCATCTACTGTGACTTGTTTTCTGACGCAGCCCTGTTTGAAGGCCTCCTTGTCAATGTGGAGAGGAACCGTCGGGTTGCAGCACCATCTCTACTTCTCATTGGTGCTGTTATCGGTGGACTGGTCCAAAAGAGCGAGTTTGGGACCGCAGGAGCTTTGTGGCTTGCAGTAGCCCTCAAGTTTGTGATCATGTGTGGTTGGGCAGCGTGGCCTGCCGAACAAGGGCTGTGACGAGAGTTTATTGATAGCGGAGGGGCCCTTCTTGGTAACCCGAGTGTATTAGACGCAGGAGCACACTTTTGTCACCCGACCAATATGCCGAATACTAAACAAGATTACTCGTATTTACTGTAATACCAATGTGACCTCCATCCCCGCTTGCTACATGCAACGGAGAAGTGATATAAAACGGCGCGAGTTGCAGATGCATGCTATTCCAAGATTGGCATCCGTAAGCTGAAACATTGCTGCTGCACCATCATCTAAGCCTCTTTATGCAACGCTAGCCAATGCAAACTTGGTAAGGCGCCGCTCTTGAATCCTTTCTAGGCAGGTCGGTCGCCGGATGCGTCTTCCCGTTGGTAGGAGCGTGTAGTGGCGTTCCGATTACGACCCTTCTCATGCCGGTTAATTGTTTCTTTCTTGTAGATAGATAGCGTCCAAGGGCGCGTGCATGATCAGCGTCGTGGTTTCTCAAGTGGTCGTGATCACCGGGACCTTTGCAGCCAACTTCGGCGAAGCTACCCTGCTCGGTTGAGTCTTGCGATTGGCTTGACGACGAGAGCCAAACAGAAAATTTACTTTTATCCTTTGTAATTATATGCTGCTACGTTACCTTAAATAACTAATAAAAAGAGTTTAGCTTCATAAAGATATAACTAATAAATATAATAGCTAGAAAGATTATTATATATACCTATTTAAATCTAGTTATAAAAACAATATATAATAAGATTATATATGTATTTATATTAAGAAAGATAAAGTATTATTTACTATATATAATTTCTTCTTCGACTAAATAATATTACTATATAGGCTTTTAATTATTAATATATCTAAATAGCGTATATAAATTTATTTTCTCTATCTATTGTTTTTTTATTACTAGGCTAACCGCTATGGCTCGTTGCCTACGTCTAGTTTCATGGGAAGCCAGCAAGGCACAGACGGTGCAGTTAAAGTGACGGCAAAGACTCCATTCAGGCCAACGTAGCTACTCAAGCAACTCCACATGAAACGCCTCTATAACGGCTAACACACGGTCGATATGTCCTTCGTCATGAGTAATGTTGATGGACAAGAACCCTCTCTTGCCGATGTAAACACCATTGTCTAGAAGATAAAAAAAAAGTGCGTCCTTGAGTATCGTCTCAGCCGGACCATGAAAATGCACGCCAACGCAGCTACCGAATCCACTCGCCGTGAGCAACTGAAGTCTCTGACGGCCTGAAATCAAGTTGATTCCATCCCTGAGTTTATCGCCGAGAGCATTCGCTGCTTGAATCTTCTCCGGCGTCAGGATCTTGCTAGCTGCGACTCCAGCGGCCATTGAAAAGGTGTTGTTATTGTAGGTACCCGAGTGAAAGTAGCCCCCAGGATTGAGGTGAGCCATGATGTCCTCGCGACCGCCGCATGCTCCAAACCCGAAGCCGCCTCCAAGATACTTGCCAAGAGTCGTCAAGTCCGGGAAAACACTGTGATATTCCTGAAGCCCGCCGTAGTGCAGGCGTGACGTGATAATCTCATCGTAAATAAGAACAGCACCAATGCGGTCTGCCGCGTTTCGTGCCCATCTGAGGAACTCTGTTGTGGCCGGAATCATACCACCAGCGCCCTGCATGGGCTCAACAATGATGGCGCCTATCTCTTCTGATAAGAGATGATCATTTGGAGTTGTGACGTTGTACTGGGCAACGATGAAGTCATAAGGAAGATTGAGACCTTTGCTTGCGGAACCGAAGTGAGTGAAGGCGCCGTGGTATCCGTTTTGGAATGCGAGGAACTGGCAGCAAGTCAACATTAATACCGCAATTTTCGTTTTCTTGATCAGGGCTAATCACCTTCTTCCGCCCAGTATGGGCTAACCCTAAACCGATAGCCATGATGTTGGCCTCGGTGCCTGAGTTGGTGAACCTCACTTTTTCGATGCTCGCGAAGCGGTTGACTAGGTATTTTGCTAGTTCAACCTCGTCCGGGTTCGAGGCTCCGAGGTTAAGGCCTTTGTTGACAGCCTTACCGATTGCCTCGAGAATGCCAGGGTGCGAATGACCAAAGAAGGCCGCCGAGAACTCAGAAACAAGATCCAGATATTCCGTACCATCTACTGAGACGACATGGCAGTCATGCCCCGAGGCCATGGCCAATGGGAAAGGCCCATACTGAAGAACGGAACGTGTATTACCGCCAGGAAGATACTTGACTGCATCCTCGAACTGCGCCTTGGATGTGGGGTTCCTCTTTACGTAGCTCTCGAGGACCTTGCCGTGAAGAGCATCCAGCTTAGGGAGCCAGGTATCTTCAGGCAGGGAAGACGTGAGAGGACTCTCATTCGTCGTCGTGCGGGGCAAGAAAGGGGCCGCGACTGAGGGCTCATGGGAGGCCATGACTAAAGCTCTTCCCCTTGAGGCAATTGCTAAATAAAATAATAAAGAAAAATGCTTAAAGGGTAATAAGAGTAAGATGTTGCTCAGAATAGGCAAGGCTGTATTATCCGTACCTTATCCCTATGAGAAAAGCGAGGTTATTAATAAGGCATTTTTATAATCGGTTAAACAGCTCTCGGGGTTAAAAGTAATACCAGAGTAATATTTTCTTTAACAAGCCGGGCCTTGTTTTAAACCCCGAGATTAATAAGCTATTTCTACTAATATGCTAAATAACTATTCTAAACCTTTATTATCTAGCCTAACATAGTCTAGGCTGGTTATTAGCTTATTTTGGCTATTTTATAAATTAGTAAGTACTCGTGATATAAAAGTAGAAAGCTGATATACATCGCCTAGATATTAGGGACCCCGTATTTATTCCCCTCGTCTTGGATAGATCAAGTCCGAGCGCGATCAGCGCTGTGGTGTCTCAAGTCGTCGTGATCACCGGAACCTTTGCACACACGGCAGATGCATGACAACCTATAGATCAGATCTCTCGAGATTCTGGGGAACTGACGGGCATATCAAGCTCTTGTCTCGGTCTTCGGCATTGCTACCGCACATCTCAGGGTCAGGGTTTCACTCGGTAGGAAAATATGGCCGATTGCAGGAATCACATCGAGGCCGCGTGCCGCTATCCAATGAAGGGCACAGTAGCTCGGACATGGTGGTGTGCGGCCAATGGCCGCGACAACATGTTCCAACCTGGGGTTTCCCCGCGGTGTGTCACCTTGAGGTCTATCATTGCCGCTATTTAATGCACGATACAGTGGCCCGGTCATGGTGGTGTGCGGCCAATGGTCGCGACAACATGTTCTAACCTGGGGTTTCCCCGTGGTGTGTCACCTTCAGGTCCATCATTACCATCATCTGACATGGCGTAGGATCTGTCTATGAAAAGAAAACAATGCAAGAGTGTGTAGTGGTGTTTGGGATATACGCTGTTACAGGAGTAGTTTAGGGCGTCTTGTATACTTAAATGGACCTCTTCTCTTGTGCGAGAAACTAACTCAAGCCTTCTCATCAACTCCCATCTCTCTTACTTCACCATCATATTGAATCATCCCGCAATGAAGCTCTTTGATACACTGAAATCAGATGTCAAAACCGATGTTACTTGGAACCGAGCCGCCCGGCTTGGCGTTTCCGGGGCAAGATCCCTGCCGTCCGGCACTGTCCAATATCTGGCTGATAAGGTCCCCATCATCGGCTGGTTGCCGAAATATAACCTACGATGGGTCGTTAGCGATCTGATAGCGGGTCTTACGCTGGGTCTCATGCTGATTCCGCAAGGCTTGTCGTATGCCAAGATCGCAAACATCCCTGTCGAGTATGGGTTGATGTCTAGTTGGTTGCCGGCCGTGATTTACGCCTTTATGGGGTCCACAAAGGGTCAGTTGGCCCATCTCTCTCCAAATATTCTCAAGTTGACTCTTGGCAGATGTATCAACTGGACCAACCTCTCTCATCGGCTTGCTCACCTCTGAGAATGTTCACGCTCTTCAAGACCGATGGACCCCATCTGAGATTGCGTCCGCAACAGCTTTCATGATGGGCGTCTACGGCATGGCACTCGGATTCCTCAAGCTTGGGTTCCTGCTGGAGTTTATCTCCCTCCCCGTGCTCAGCGGCTTCATCACCGCGATTGCCATCACCATCATCCTCAACCAGATGGACTCCCTCCTGGGAGAAGACAACGTTGGCGATGGCGCTGCCCGACAAATCCATGACATCTTTAATGAGCTACCCAACGCCAATGGATGGGCATGTCTCATTGGATTTACCGGGATATTGCTCTTGACGATACTGGACAAGTCCGGGAAGAGATGGGGCAAAAAGAACCGGGTCATCTGGCTCCTATCCATCACCAGGGCTTTCCTCGCCCTTGTTCTCTTCACCGGAGTGAGCTATGCTGTCAATAAGAACCGAGACGATTATCTCTTCGATGTTGTCAAGGTTCAGTCCAAAGGTCAACAGGCCCCAAAGATGCCAAGAAAGGACCTGATTCCCGAGATTGCCGGTCGCAGCATCGCCGTCTTCATCGCCTCCGCAGTTGAGCATCTAGCTATTGCTCGAGCCTTTGCCGTCAAGAACCACTACGCGTCGGACCAGAGCCAAGAGCTTTGCTATCTCGGAGTCACCAACTTCTTCAACAGCTTCTTCCATGCCATGGGTGTTGGTGGCGCCATGTCTCGGACAGCTGTCAACTCTTCATGCAACGTCAAATCACCACTCTCTGGCGTCGTGACCATGGCTGTCGTTCTTGTCTGTGTCTATGAGCTTGTAGGGACTCTCTATTGGATCCCTAAAGCGACGCTGGCTGCCATCATCATCACTGCCGTCTGGGGACTTATTTCTCCCCCATCAACGTTCTACCGATACTGGAAGACGTCCCTAGCAGATTTCATCTCATCCATGCTTGCACTTTGGGTGACGCTCTTTGTCTCGAGTGAGGTCGGCATTGGATGCGCTGTTGGGTTTAATATCGTCTACGTGTTGTTACGTCAGGTGTTTACACGACTCTCTTCAACTGGAAGTGACGTCGAGTCAAGGGCTGGGGGCTCTCAAAGACTCAGGGATGCCCATTCTGCTTCACACAACATTCCCCGGGACATGAGGGTATTCACATTCAACGAGTCCCTCTTCTTCCCCAATGCCTTCCGCAACACATCCAAGATCTTGGACGACGTCCAGACCTTCCATGCACCACTTTACAATGGAAGTCATGGTCTTGAAACGGAGCGGAATTGGTCTGTGGTGGGCGAGAAGAGAGTGGCTCGTCTGCGCAAACAAGCCGGCATAGACGGTACTTCATCACTCCCAGAGATCAGAGTCGTAGTTCTTGACTTTACACGTGTCAATCTGATTGACACGACTGCCGTCACTCACTTGCGGAACATGGTTGCAGCCCTGAAAACGTACGCCGGAGAAGGCGTTGAAATCCGGTTTGCTGGCATGAGCTCGCAATGTCGTCAGCGCTTTGAGAGAGCAAATTGGCACATAATCCAAGTAGGATCTGATGAAGAAGAGAATGACGGGGATGCGGCTGAGTCTACGTACCTGTACTGGGATACTGCGGCCGCAATAACGGCGCCAAGACGGAGAGACTCTGTCCTCAGTGACGAGGGGAAAGTACATGCGATGCATCAAGAGAAGGTTGATGGCTGATGTTGGTGGGAATTTCTTACTTATGTGATGAACAAGGGTACTCGCAGACTGTCATTGATCACGTTCGTGTATTTCCTACTCTTCTCTCTTCTCTTCTCTTGAATGATGCCACATATACCTCTCAACCTGTGCCGCAATCGGTGATGAAAGATCACGCGCACCAATAGACAAGGCATGGTGAATTAGTGATCCACAAGACATACGCGTTACCGGCCTTTCTAAGGCTAGAAAGGAAGCATACTCCGGACAAAGCTCCAACATTTAATAACAAGGGGCTGCGGCACGTCCCTTGTTTCTTCCACATCGGGAAACATTCGGACTACGATTCATGCATATTTTTAAGTCTACCCTGTTTAGTGGAGCCATGGCGATCATATGAGTGGTGGGAAAAAGAACACAGCCTTTAGTTGTCCGAATGCAACAGAGAGCGGGAATTGACCAATATGAAACAACTGTTGGTTATTTCTCCCCTGAAAATCACGCAAGTGTAAGCCTACAAAGGCAGCTGTCAAATTTGATGGCTGAAATTTGATGGCTGAATAGGCAGGAGCTTCATGGTCTGGCCACGGAAGAATTGGGGACAGTTGGTGGAGTTGCCCACAGGGTAAAATTGTTTGATCTAGATGATAAAGTCCTCTGTAGCCGCCCATCCAGCCAATCTTGAGACCATCTCTTCTAGATCTTCATCTATCGATCGTTCATATCCGAAACCATGAAGTTCCAGACCCTCTGTGCTACTCTGGCCGCCGCCAATGTGGTTGCAGCGGACACGCTTCTCGCCCGCATGGCTGATTCTTGGATCCGCAACAACCATGAAACCCAGAGAGCATACTGGTACGGTCGAGGTGTGATCTACGAGGGCTACGAGGCAGCCTACGAGTTGACCAAGAACGAAACCCTTCTGGAGTGGTACCGCTCCCAGATTGACGATCTCGTCATCGCACCAGACGGGTCCATTGTCAACTATGACATGACCAGGTACTCGCTCGACAACTACCGCATCGCCATGAACCTTCTTTACTGGTACCAGAAGACTGGCGAGGAAAAGTACCGAACCGGAGCCGACTTTATCCGCAACAGACTCAACCAGCATCCCCGAACTCCCACTGGAGGCTTCTGGCACCGATCTCCCACCTACCCAAACCAGATGTGGCTTGACGGCATTTTCATGGCTGATTCCTTCTACGCTGTTTGGACCTCCCTCTTTGATGCCGACAACACTACCGCCTGGAACGACATTGTTCTGCAGTGGGACAAAATCCAGGAAGTCACCATTGAGAAGGAGACTGGGCTTCCCGTTCACGGCTATGACGAGAGCAAGACAGCTGTCTGGGCTGACCCCAAGAATGGAGCTTCCCCCATCGTCTGGAGCAGAGCTGTTGGTTGGTACATCTGGTCGCTCATCGAGGTCCTCGACGTCTTCCCCAAGTCTCACCCAGGCTACAAGCGCCTTCGCGGCTACTACAAGCAGCTTGCGACGGCCCTTGTCAAGGCCCAAGATTCCAAGAGCCACGGTTGGTGGCTGGTCATGAACAAGCAGTACGCCGGTGTTGAGGGTAACTACCTCGAGAGTTCTGCCTCTGCTATGTTCACCTACGGATTGCTTGCTGGCATTCGACGCGGATTCTTGGATAAGAGGACTTTTGCGAAGCCCGCTGCCAATGCCTACAAGCATCTCGTCAACGATTTTGTCACGGAGCATGCCAACGGTACTATTACGTGGGAGGGCACTGTCGAGGTCGGCTCCTTGAACAGCGACGCCACTTTCAAGGTATGTTTCCCTACTCTCTTATGCAGTCAATTTTGGCTAATTGTAATTCCTAGTACTATACCGAGGTTCCTATTGTTCCTGATGACACCCGCGGTGTTGGACCCTTCATGATGGCTTTGTACGAGTGGGAGCGACGCACCAAGGCCTAAGGTTTCAACGGATCAAGATAGAAGGGGCTGGTGACGATTTAATGATTAGAGTACTTGCTGGTCTTATATAGAAGTGGCGGTAAGCTGCGCTTATGTATTAGTAATTAGATCATAGACAGTCCGGTAGCGGGAATAGAGTCGTTCTGAAGAAATTTCAGTTGCGATACGGAGCTATAGCAGAGCCTCAGAAGTCTATTGTCAGTATTGACATCCCAAAAAGTGATTCCCTCACCATGGCCAAGTGCTATGAATCTGGTATACCGAGAGAAATTAAACGTGTGCAAAAAGGGGTTTGTCCTAATCTAACCGTCTGCTAATATGACGGCTAACATTGTGGACGGTCGTGTCCTTCTGGTGTTCAGACAGAACTATTCCATTCATTCGGTATGGGTGCATTCGAGGACACACTTGAGCTGCTCGGTGGAACAGTTCTTTCATCCGACCTTGTGACGGGCTGAACGTTAAGGGTCGAGCCGTGGACTTGGAGCAACACCGCTTCAATGGTGTGTCTGAAACATGTGATGAATTTGGATGCATCCACAATTAACCTATAAAACGTCTCAGCGTCTCCTACAGGCGTGTTGGAGAGGGCTTTCGTCAAATAGCCTTTACCCTTCCGCTCACGGTGGTATCGAGCAGTTTCCTGGCCGCTCTAACTCCTTCAAACAGTCCGCGGATGAAGCTAAGAGCCTCAAGCCCGTAAAAGTACTTGGTTTGGACAAATATTTCAACTTTAGACCCACCCTGTACCAGATCAATGTCAGTCGCAAAGATGGTCGACCCAGTGGATGCAGGAGTATCGACACACAGCCAGTGGGTCGCGATCGCGTGGGACCACTTTGCCAATATTGACGCCTTGACCAAAGGACCTTTCAGGGTCGCAAATGTCCCGTCTTGGTTTCTTGGATAAGAGACCTGTACATTAGAACTTTGTGCTAACTTGTCAGGATATGCCTGTCCTTTCCTAGCCAAATCCTCTCTAGGAATTGCTGCACCGACCGATGAACAAAGTATACCGTATCGTTGAATTCTTTAGGTGACACGGTGAGACCACACAGGCCCGCGAGGGTCGGCAGCCGTTATGTGGTGGTCACAACACCTAGCATGTCCTTGCACAACATTACGCAGTTTGGGGAGAAATCTTTTCCAATATCGCCTGATATAGCCTCAGGAGACCCTAGGGAAGTGTATCTCATGCACGGGCGTGTCCCCGAGCAGAACAACCTTGCTGAGTTGTTGACAAGCCAAGACAGTCTAGAGAAAAGCATTGTCAGCCCCAACCCTGGGAGTTTCTTCAGCCTCTTCTTTTAGCTTCACATTGTATTTCTTGTCGTGGGCGAGCTTCTTAACCTTGGTATCCATGTTTTTGTTGAATGTATCAGTGACGGCTTCCTTGGTATCGTAGGTCAGCGTGGTCAGGCACCACCGCCAAGATCTGCCCGACTGCCCGCAACCCATGGTCTGGTATTTTCTGCATTCTTTTGCTCGGCTCGACAGTGCCTTGCCGGTGGCTGTACCACGCCTTGCCTTCTTCTCTTCGAATCATTTGCCAACTGTCAACGCCACTTGCCACTCGGGAGACAATTCAGGTCGAGGCTCAAAGAATGCAAGGCGGCGAGGCGGAGGCAGTGCTAAATGCCAAGAGCTGAACTTGGCTTAAAGCCTTGGCCGTTCTAACAACTGCAAAAAACCTTTTAAGGCTGCTCGGTCCCTTGTTGGGAGGATGAAAATGCCGGCATGTTACCAGTGCAACACCGTTTACCTATTACTTGCTGCTATCTCGTCTCGTTGTGGATCAACAATACTGTGACCATGCATCAGGGAAAACCAGAGCCACCTCCGACTATCCAGGCCCTCCAAATCGACGAGCCCCCCCCTTCTCGACGTCGAGTCGACTGGGCGCCACTTATTTTTTGGATATGCACGCTTATCTCGTTTGTCGGCGGCGGCGCGGTTCTCTTGGAGACTGAAAATGCCGGTGAGACTTATGAGCACGATAATCTCCGCCTGATCTATGCTGTCTCCGCTGGCTTCTTCATGTTCGCTGCGGTTTTCAACGAGGCTCTTGTGGAGCGCTGTTGGCGGCGCGTCACCTTGCGGGCACTACGTGGGCCTGTATCCGGCAACCACATCCGCGCCGCCAGTCTGAGCCTCCCCCGAGTCGGATTGCGGCTAGTGACGTTTTCTTTATCTGGGAGGGAGTTCGCGGTAGCCTTGGGATATCTCTTTTTGCGAGGGGGTACACTGGCCGCGGTCCCTCTGACACAGCTCACCGTCCGCCTTATAAATAGGGGATATGTGGCGTTTCAGTTTCATGCAAATGTCGAGGTGCAGAGAGCTGGCTACATGATCGTAATAGCCGTCATCGTTCACGCAGCCTCTCTGGCTCTTGGGCTTGCGTGTATCGGTCTCCCACCGTGGGCGGCCTTCAGAGTGGGTTATGAGCAGGAAGCCTTACGGCTTGCCTACGAACCATACCTGGCGGCCATGCCCGGGGGTTCAATAGCGACAGCACATGACGTCGCAAAGTCTCTCGACAACTTCGCGGATAGTTCTGGACTGGCTAGGCAGCATACGCCAGGCTTGCAAATTGTCGCGAAGCTCAAGTCCATGGGCTTCGGTATACTATTGGTCATTATAGCGACGGGGAGTCTTATTGGGTATCTCAAATCCCATAACACCACTGCCAGCCTTGACACCGAAGTTTACGCATTCACTCTTGGCTGTCTCATCATCAACTTCGGCTTCACTCTGACACTTGACCAGGTCGTCTGGAACCTCTCGTTGGAGGCCATGGTCAAGGCGAGCGACACAAGCACATCATTAAATACGACTCGATTCCTCGGTAGCACATCAGGAATGATGCTCTCAGCTACGTGCTTATTCAAGACGCCGACAAATCTGCGGTCACGCTGGCTACTCTGGATATCCCTCTTGCAGGCTGCTGTCGTCCGTGTCAGTTTCGTTGCCGCGATCGGCATGAGCAACAGTGAGCGGTTTCGGCCTGCCGAAGGTCTAAATCCTTGGCTGTTTCTCGTCGAGTTCTGGGCACCGGTCATTGGACCTTCGATCGGTATTCCTTTCTTCCTCTTCTTGATTGTTCCATTGAGAATCCCTGTAAGCGACCTTGACGGGTGGAGGCTAGCAAAGGTATTAGAGGGAACGTCAGAGCATGCTAGATTGGCCTATGGTGTGAGGGACGGCCGGGCATATTTAGGCGAGGGGGTACAGGCCTTTTCTAAAGGCACATTAGCCTAAATTACACAGGTGGTGCCTCTAGGCCTCAGCGTTACTATCATACATCTCAATCCCTAAGACGGTTGCGTCTTCTCCCCCATTTTCTTGGTTGTGTCATCTTGTATGCCGGCGCTAGCGGACGCTAGCGGACCTCACGCGGACTCCGGCCGTGGGGATGCGGACGGCCCCACTTCGGGCCGCGCCTTAGACACGGAAGGGGGCGGTGATAGAGCGTCCAGAGTCGATGAAGACTGACCAACTTGGGGCATAAATATTGCCCCTCATCCCCCTCTCTTTCTCCTTTGACTCTATCATCATAATCAGCATCACAGAAACCACATCGAGCCTTTTATTCTACTTGCCTCTCCACATCTGTTCCAATATGCCCTCTACCAACTTCTCTCCCGACTCATTGCCCGATCTGACTGGCCGAGTCTATCTTGTCACTGGTGGAAACGCCGGAATGTGAGTTGATACAACTCGAACTTTTCCCATTTCACTTGGCCTAACATTGCTCAGCGGCAAGTCTACAGTCGTTGCTCTCGCCTCCCGTGGTGCCAAGGTGTATATGGGAGCTCGAAGCGAAGCCAAGGCAACGGCAACGATCGCCGAAATCAAAGCGCAACTTCCTTCAGCACAAATTATTCTCCTCCCTCTTGATCTGTCCAGCTTCAAGAGTGTAGTCTCAGCGGCAAAGAAGCTCTCCACCGACGAGGTGTCGCTCCATGGCCTTGTCAACAACGCCGGTATCATGGGGGTACCCTTTGCTCTAACCGAGGACGGCTATGAGATTCAATTTCAGGTTTGTTCAAGTTTCCCACTGTGACTTCGCTCATGCTAACAAATTGACTCTAAATCAAGACCAACTACCTCTCTCACTGGCTTCTCACATTCCATCTTCTGCCGCTCCTTCAGTCCACCGCCGCCAAGTCTCCCAAAGACATGGTACGAATTGTCAATGTCACTTCTGATGGGCACGTAAAGTTTCCCCCAAAGGGTGGCATCGATTTTGGAAACCCCTTGCTTGAAAAGGAATCTGCTATGACCCGGTATGGTCAAAGCAAGCTTGCCAACATTCTCCATGCCAAGCAACTCAATGTCATCTACGGTCCTAGCCAAAAAGGAGACGATTCTGTCCAAGGGACCGTCTGCACAGCAGCAGTTCACCCTGGTCATATCGACACGTAAGACAAGCCTCTCTACAATGACAGAGTTCTATAGTCAATGCTAACTTGGTTAGAAATCTTAACAAGCAAGCGACCGGTGCTGCACCTGGCTCTGTACTGCGTGCCATCACTCCGATCATGCGCTGTCTAGGTATCTTGGATGACCAGGAAAAGGGTGCTTGGTCTTCACTCTTTGCTGTCGCCAGCCCTCAATTCGGATCCAAAGACTCTGGGGCTTACATCATCCCGTATGCAAAGATTGGTACACCGAGCCCGCTTGCTCAAAACACTGAACTGGCCAAGCAACTGTGGGACTGGACCAGGAACGAACTTGGCAGCAAGGGATTTCTAGAACTTTGATGGAGTGGGCACTTCTATACCCTCTCTCCCTCAAGAATCCGGCAATATTTTCCTAGGTCGGGGTCAGTGACAGTAATAGAATAATGATGGGCTTTTGCATACCTCCAACTTTCCAAGAGTTTCCTATCAATGTCAGGGCATGCTTCAGTGAGTTGACTGCCGCATTCAGCTCAACCTTCCCAGTCTCCTCTATGTACCACTGGTATTGACTGGCAGCGGCATAGAGACACTGGGCCGCGAAGGGACTTAAGGTGATTTCACTTGTTTTTGACTCAAGGAGGTTGCTCAAATACAAGGCGAATTCCCAGACTGTTGCACCAATCTCATGCAAGGTGCTGAGGGCGGTCTCTTGCATCTTCAGCTGCTCTGGAGTACCAACGCCCGACAGATCATCCAAATCAGCACAGGTGTGGTTATCACATAATGCAATGAGAGCACTGAAGCAAAGTCCTTGAGCAGGTGAGTAAACAAGAAACGCATGAGGCTCCTCCTTCTTCACTTCTTGGTCTAGTGCCAGCTTGAATGAGGAGAGGATTCCGTGTAGCTGAAGCGCTTCAGAGTAGTACTGCTCTGGGCTTCTTGTGTTGTGATTTGTGCCGATATGGGATAGGACTCTGGAAAGTAGATGTGATGCCTGACACGTTCTGGCGAATGGAGGTGCAGGCAAGTCGGTGTTGCTAGAAACAGCGAGCGACGGAACAACTGTTTGCTCCTAGTTGGGTATTAGGGGCTAGAACTCGATAGCTTGGATAAACTCACGCCCAGGTCCCACAAGATTTCATCCATGGGTAGAAGATCTTCGGGGCATGCGTCGGCGGAGGCAAATGGCCTGTCAGGAAGCCCAATATTGATAAATCTAAGAGCTTAGTCTTGCTCACACTTGGTAGTCGACTGACTTACCGATCCAGAACGATTACACCCCACCACGTGCGACGTATCTCTTCGGTCGCAGTCCATGACACTGAGAAGGATTAATGTCTAGTTTCAGCTGAGAGGATGGGCCGGCAATCACTTGTTGATGGAAACATCTGCGAAACATTACGCCGATCATGAATTCCAATGGCATGGCCTATTCGAGCGCAATGACCGATCGAAAGAAATGCTGCTGGATAGATGGCATGACCCGCTTCATATAAGGATAATAGCAAGGCTGACTGGAGGACACGGATCGAAATGATGCCTTGATCTTCTACGAGACGCAGACATCGTTTTGCTTTGCGATATTGTGCTTGAGGGTCGACGACAGCTTCGCTGGTACTGTATAGCAAGATTTCCATACATTGCAAGAGTAGTATGATGTCAGGAGAATGATACCCTTCAGAGGATATCTGTTGGTACAAGGTCCTTTTGGAGACTGCAAAGAGAGACAAGTCAGATCTTGCGGTCATGCGCGATGGCATGTGTCACTGTTCTCACCGATGGGAAATACAGGATGAATCATGGCGAAAAATGAGTTGATGACATGGGTAAGCTGTTCTGGGCCGTTGTCCATAAACTCCTGGGGCACCACAGATACTGGTGGGGTTGAGATTGTGGATCCCCGTTGCTTGAAGGTGTATGAATCCAGGAAGAAAAGAGCCGGGAAAGTGTTTTGTGGGAGGGTCAGCTCCAATAGAGTTATTCAAGTCAGTCAAATCAGTTTGAGGAGGTATCCAGCATCGAGAAGGCCGGGCTAAGTAGCTTACCACATGAAGTTGATGTCCGACTCCCATAGCCTGAGCCTGGCTCCCGGGATACACACACGGCCTCCCGTTCCTTCGGCAAAGATGGCACGAGGGAAGTTCACGTGTGCATTTCCTCTTCTGACTTCTGCAACTCGCGCAGGCCAGCCTGCTTGGCTGGTCTGCAAGCCCGTCCATGGCGATGTTGAAGATGATGCTCAGATCGGCAAAGGTGTAAGATTGATGTGGGCCAGCCGGCTTGGCTTGGCTGAACGAGGTCTGATTACCGCACGTGACTTGTGCCATAAATGAGAGACGTTATACAAGGCTTTATGAAAGTATCACGTGAGCTGTTCATTAAAATGAGACGAGGTTCTAAGGTAAAGGATAAGTTACCCTGCCTCCAAGTTGAACGAAAAAGGAAGCCGAGTCAAGACAATCTCGCGGCGAAAGGGGCAGTTCTTAAACAAATGCTCATATAACGAGTCTTGGGGGAAATTAATCCATGCATCTCAAATGGGTGAGTTCTTCAACTACGGATCTCCACAAGTGAGCTAAGAGGCAGCTTAGACTACAGGATGAGGCAAATACCAATAGGTGTCCAGCGAGTTGAAATATGCCAAGCCTTTGGACAAGGTGGTGCTTTCGAGATGTTCAATCACAACGAAAGAC
The DNA here is from genome assembly GCA_027886205.1 of Fusarium piperis. Classification (NCBI taxonomy): domain Eukaryota; kingdom Fungi; phylum Ascomycota; class Sordariomycetes; order Hypocreales; family Nectriaceae; genus Fusarium; species Fusarium piperis. The sequence continues at coordinate 12,540 of RZGM01000180.1, read as the reverse complement.
GTAGCAATTTTCAGGGCGTTGGGGATTCCTTTAGCTACCTTATTTTCTTCATATAATTCTCTGTTCCTAATGTTTAGTATGTACAAGGCAATGAATTTCATGGTATCATAGTAAAGCCTTGAGAAGGATGAGGTCCATGTGAGAGACACTTGTGACTCACCGCCCTCAAAGGCCTCGTCAAGAATATGACGTGTAGTTCCGCCTGTTGGCTGCACGTTTCCCTTCGGCCTTCGCTCTCGCACGGCCGCATCAATGCTTACATGTCTCCATCCTACTATATGACTCAGCCTTCATGCAGTGAGTCCCAACGACATAAAAGACCATTCTTGTCCAAATCTAGTTTCTCCCCTCTTCTCTCAAACATCCACACAACCTACGCCATGGCCTTTTTCTCGGATCAGCCTCAAGAGATTGTTGACACTATCCTACAGTGGCTTACCCCAAAAGACCTCTACACGTTATGCCTCGTCAATAAGGCCTTCTGCACCGTCGCCCAGCCTCGGTTGTATGCCAAGGTTGAGTGGGAATGGGGTGCCAAAGTACCTCCTGTCGATATCCTCCTCCGCACCCTACTCGAAAAGCCGGCCCTGGGCGGTTGTGTTCAATCCGTTATCTTGAAAGGCGCCGACATTGGGTATTATTATCGCCCTGCTACACAAGCCAAGCCACGATTTGACGATGGCGGCGTTGACGATTTGGTGGCTTTTGTCAAGTCTAGGGGATTGCCACGGCGGTACTCCAACAACTGGATCAAGGGGTTACGCTGCTCTCAAAGCACCTTCAAGATGGACGCATACATTGCGTGTTTTCTAGCCATGCTACCAAACCTTTGGCATTTGAAGTTTGAGCCTGAATTTGCCTATCGCAGCAGACTGTCAAGCAGGATGTTCAGAGCTGCTCTTTCAGTCTTTCCCCGCCCAAACAGACCCAGACTTCCACATTTCGAGCAGCTTCGGGATGTTGCCTTTCTACGTCGGATTGGCTCAATTCCAGGCATCAGGCCCCAAGGCGCACATATCCTTACGCCCTTTTTCTATCTACCGGCAGTGCACCGTGTCTCGGCTTGTATCGATAACATGCCGTATTGGAAGTGGCCAGAGCACAAGCCGGCCCTTGAGACGCTCACAACACTGAACGTCGGTTTTATCCATCCCAAACACCTAGGCACGATACTTTCCGAGACGAGAAACCTTCAAACTCTTTGGTGGGACTGGCGCGGTGGTCCATATGGTACTTACAAGTGGATCAACCTGAACGAGATTATGGCTGCGCTCCAGCACGTCCAGAAAACGCTCATCGAACTCAGAATCTCAGGCTCATGTGACTACTCAAGCCACGACCGCCATTCACTGAATTTAACAGGGAGCCTCCAGGGAATGGAAGCCTTTGAGACATTAAAAACGCTTGAAATCCCGTTAGCATTCGTGGCCGGCCTTGTCGCCTCTGTTCCACCGACGCACATCGGCGAAACCTTGCCGGCAACTGTCGAGCATGTTGCTCTCAGCGACGACTTTATCAAAGATGGTGATTGGCGAGGTCAAAAGGAGCTAGAGGTCTTTACTCTGTGGATGGAAGAGGTGAAAACAGTGACACCACGGCTGCGAAGGTTCGAGTGGGTGACGATGCTGAGGGAGACGGTGTGGGGGTGGCACGACAACCCCGGGCTGGAGGCGAGCCTCTTGGCCGCTTGTGGTAGGGCTGGAGTCGAAGTGGAAGTTGTTAAGCGGCCTACCAACTCAAATAGGAGACGTTTGGCCTGGGAATAGCATGTGTAACCTATTACTGCTGTTAAGTGCTTGGAAAAGAAAGACAAAAAAGCAGCATTTGCGCCTAATCTCAACAACTCAATGACATCACTTGTCGGGGTATATATTCAAGGATATGCTAATCAAATACGTCGTCCTGCCTTCTTTCCCATTGGTTGATTCTCCAGACCCAACCTCGAGTGCCTGAGCTCGGACAAGACCATAATACCTCGCCCCCATCTTCATCAACTCGGTGTGTGTACCCGACTCGACCACCTGGCCTTTTTCGATGACATAAATCTTAGTTGCATTGCGGACGAAGCTGAGACGATGGGCAACTGAGATTGTCGTCCGGCCTCGGGAGGCCTTCTCTAAAGCGTTCTGCACGAGCTTCTCCGGTGGAGAGTCAAGGGCCGAGGTCGCTTCATCGAGAAGGAGAACTCGGGGGTTGCGGATGAGGCGATTACAACACGTTGCTTCTGACCACCAGATAGCATGACATCACGGTTACCGACTGTGGTTGCGAGGCTATCACTGGGATTATCAGCATAGAGTCCCCTGAAGTAGTAGAAATTGCGTACGGAAGAGAGGAGATGAAGTCGTAAATTTCGGCATCCTTGCATGCCTCTATGATGGCCTCGTCGGTCTCACCAGAACTACAACCGAGTGTGATGTTATCTCGAATCGCCCCTGAGTACATGATTGGCTCTTGACTGACGTAGCCCAGTGCTCTCCGGTACTCGGCCACGTCCAGTTCTCTGATGTCTTGACCATCGATCTTGAGATTTCCGGAATCAGGATTGTATAGACGCTCCAGTAATGCGAAGTAGGTGCATTTGCCGCACCCACTGCTCCCGACTAAGGCAATGTGTTCACCTGGCTGAACACGAAACTCAGGCCGCTGAGGACCGGATGCCCGGGGCGGTTTGGATACGTGAAATGAATGTTGTCAAACTCGATCTTCCCCTGACACTTCTCGGGCACACGGGGGGCATTCTTACCCTCGGAGCCGGCGATGGTTGACGTCTTTCGCAGCATCGTTTGAAACGTCCTCGCAGCCTTTTCCGCCTTCCCGATATCTGTCGCGAAGGAAAAGGCCAATCCCGCAACTTGGGATCCAAAGATTATCTCGGCGAAATATGCAAAGAATTGGAATATCGAGTATTCCCAATCCGCGATGCGTTGTCCACCATTCCAGAACGCCAAGGCCACGCAGAAGAAGGCAAACGACTGAGAAGCCGTAGCCCAGCAGCACTGTGATGGTGGAGATACATACGAGACCCAGCTAGGATAAGAAGAAGAAAGGTGCATGTAAATATTGATAGCTACTGATGGTCGGGTGATCATTTCACTAACTAGTATGCCGCATCAGAGGCCACCATGACAGTTCCCTAAACTACGCCTGCTTCCTGAAAACTTCCTCTCGAGACCTTATAGGCTCTTAGACCACGACAAAGTCTAAAATGCAATTAGCAACATTCGCAATGCTTACGGCGTGCCGACACGTGGATTTACATACTAATAACCTCGAAGCCTCTCCCGTATTCAGCAGGGCATGGATCCCCTCCCCACCAGCCATTACTGAGACACTAAATATATTAATACACATGCACATGTTGAATTACGTTGTTGAGCTTTATCGACTTACGTAAAAGCCGTCGCGGTTCTTCCATTCCACTGGAACATCTGTACGAGGCCCCCAGGTGACCTTCTTCTTCGTACAGAGGGAATGGCCTAGATCCTGTGATACGCTCTTACAGTAGCTCAGCCATTTAGAACCAGTCTGCGCAGTGACGGTGGCGCTATAATGGTGCTTTAGATAATGCTGACAGGCGTGTAGAAGGGACTAACATACCTTAGAAATGCCAAAATAGCAATGCTAGTAATCTTCATAATGGAGAGTATTGTATAACGTTGCAAGTTATAAACTGAGTAATAAGGATCTGAAAACTGATGGTTTTAGGTCAAGGGCACCCATTGCAATGTTGTCGAAGATGGAGGCTCCGAAGAGCACAGGCTCTTGGGCCACGAGGGCCAGCTTTTGTCGAAACCATCTCAGGTCGACACCGTCCATTGTAACTTGCTGAGGTCTGGCAGGGTAAATGTGCTTCAAGTTGGCAAAGTCGATAGACCCCGAGATTTGATCGAGTTTGGCGCCCTCTTCTGAAGTTGGGTCAAGCGGTGATTCTCGATCGATGACAGAATACACTTTCGAAGCTGCCGCAACAGCTCCAGCAAATACAGGAATATGAGGTGCAATGCCGCCAAGAACATGCGACCCGATAAGAATGGAAAAGGCGACGGTGATGACATCCGAAAGACTCGCCTCTCCCCTGCCGATAAACATCGACCCGGTCCAGAAAGTCAGGGCATGGCTCATGAAGGTCATGGTTGTGGCGATGGCAATCAGAGCTGCTACACAGATCTGGGCCTTTCGTCCCCAAATCTCGACGGAGATGAGATGCGACTCGAATCTCGAGGCAAACACGCCTCGTACGCCAAGTGCTTTGACGGTCCGGATGGAACTAATGACGTCCTCGGCTGGACCCCTGCGATGGAGTAGTTCGCCATTGACTTTCCCTGATACTTAATGATAAACCGCGTGCACACCGAGCTAGTATCGATGATGCCAACAAAGATCCAGGAAACATGGTAGGATTGCACCGGCAGCAATTGCAACGACAGTGCAGAAGGCGAGAATCAGGAGGTCTTTCAGAGTTGCGTAACGGAATAGATCCTTGAAGCCAATGTCGACATTTGGGGTTTCTATTTGGATTCTCAACTTCTCCTCTATAGATGCATTCTAAATCGATGATGTCGGCTCGTCGGCCACCTAGCCTGTCTTGTTGCTGTCCATGATGCCGGTACCGAAGGCCAAAGGGTTTACGCCAGTTCGGACCAGCGACGAGTCGTCTTTGGTCGTGACGGCGACCGTTGAAGCTCACACCCAGGGGTACTCCTCACAGAACAACGAGATGAAGATCATGAGAGGATATCATTTGAGGATTGGATGAAGAATGGCTCATGGGAATGCTCAACTTTGAAGCGTCAGCAGACACCAAGGCTCGGAGACAACCGCTGCGGGAATGAGACATTCACTACAGCGAATCGCCGCTGAAGATCACTCTTGACTCATTAGCGACTTGGAAACCATTTAGATCAGCCCATGGCCTGATGGCTACTGCATTGCGGATACGGAGTACCGCATCAGGCTGTGGAGGTTCCGATGTTAGTATGGGGGGAATCGGCTCAATCTTGGCTTGGCCATCCAATAGGAGGGAGGCCGATGGATAGGATTTGGCAATTTGATCCTGATCAGATTAGATAACTTGACATCTGATTAGATCCCACCATATTGTGCATGTTAGTAGCTGTTTGCTGAGACGCCTTGGCTTGTCGTATGACCACGGCTTTTTTTCTCTAAATCCCACGCCCAGACTCTAAGCATCCCATGCATCAGCCCACACCTTTGATAACGCAGCGGGCTAAGCGCAGCTTTAACCATATTTTCGGGACGAGATGATCTGGACTATTCGATTACCTTTCGGTCTCGATCCATGTTACCTTACGCAAGGGGCGGGGATCAACGTGGGATGAAGACAAGGCAAGGGCTTGTGAAGAGTCTATTTTGCAGGTTAAATAATGGACCAGCTGCCGTGCATCTTAGAGTTTTCATGCAGCATGCAGAAACTTTACTTTGACACCCTTACCCCTATTTGCATTGCCTTCTTCACCATGGCTGATAACGTTACTCGGCCAGAGCCCGAGCCCGTCGACGACAAGAACCTGGAGACGCAGGAGGTTCGGAATGACGATGCTGCCTCTGTACATAGCGAGTCGTCTAGCATCCAGGCTGGTGTGCAGAAGGCCATGATTCTGAAGAATGCATGGTCACGCACATCGTTGGCCATTGCCTTCTTAAGGTACGTTTCTATTCTTTTGGAGTAGCACCAGCTAACAGAAGGTAGTCTGTTCCTTACTACTCTTATCATCACCTTATCGGACTACTCTGGACTCGTGCTTGAGTCTTATGTGACCAGCGAGTTCAGATCTCACTCGGCCATGAGCTCCGCTCGTGTTGTCATGAACATTACGCGCATTGTTTCCTATCCCGTTATTGCTAAGCTGAGCGATGTGAGTTCTTGAGATTTGTTCACAGATTATAAGGGTTAATGACATAACTAGGTCTTTGGCAGGGCTGAAATGTTCACCTTTTCCATCCTGTTCCAAACCCTGAGCTTCATCCTATATGCGACGAGCAAGAACATCGGCAACTACTTTGTAAGGCATGCCTTTCTTTTGCTCTGTCTAACGCACCAAAGACTGCAGGTCTCTTCGACGCAATCGGTGCCACTGGCTTCGCCTTGGTCCAGCAAGTCTTTCTCGCGGACGCAACCAACCTCGTTGACCGCGCCTTCTGGTCTACGCTTCCTGAGTCTATCACCACCATCACGGCTCTCTACCTTGGTACCATCATGGGTGAAGGCTTCCTCAACGCAACCTGGCGCTGAGGCTACGGTACATGGGCCATCGTCACTCCCATTGTCGCCGTCCCGCTTATTATCACCATCTCGATCCTCCAGAAGCGCGCCAAGAAGCATGGATTACAGGTCAAGACCTTCTCGGCTGTCGCGGGGTGCTCCCCGGATAGTCCCATGTGGAAGAAGGTGTTTCACCTCATCTGGACAGAGATTGACTTCTTGGGCTTGATCCTCCCCATTGCTGGTCTCCCGTTGATCTTGATTCCCGTGTCTTTGACTGGCTCGCTTAATCCTCAACGCTGGAAGGAGGGCTCATTCATCGCTATGCTTGTGGTTGGTGCCATCTGCTTTGCGGCTTTCCTTGTTTGGGACCTCAAGTATGCTCAGAAGCCTCACATCCCCTGGCGCATGGCCAACAAGACTGTCATTGCTGGATGCGCCATCCAGATGTTTGACTTCTTGGGGTACCCACTCTTCACCATCTTCTTCCCTAGTTATCTGCAAGTCGCGGGCAAATTCTCCCCTGGACATGCCACACGCATCGAGTCAGCCACACTTGCTACTTTGTGTTCTTTTAAGCTTGCTAACGAGTCACCAGCAACTCCCTCCGAGTCGCTTTCCAGATCTCGGGCCTGTTTGTCGCCGTTGGTATGAAGTACACCAAGAATGCCCAATACTGGATCCTTGCTGGTCCCCCAATAGTGATTCTCGGTCAGGGAATCATGATATATCTCGTCAACATGCCCAATGGTGGTCGTGCAAACGAGGCATCGTTCATCGCTTCCAAGGTTCTCTCTGGTGTTGGTCGTACATTCTTCCAAACCGCTAGCCAAGTCTCGGTCCAAGCTGTGGTGTCTCGTCAGGAGGTCGCTGTTGTCACAGGCCTCTTTCAGGCCGCCACCAGCGTCGGAGGTGCCCTGAGTACAAGGTAAGACATGAAGTCCTTCATTTTCTCTCAAGCAAGTCACTTAGTCAACTCAGTATCTCCGGAGCCATCTGGCGCAAAACTCTCCCTACGAAGCTCGCGTATTATCTCCCCGAAGAGAACAGAAGCAACCCCACACTCATCTTCCAGGACATCGTGACCGCGAAGAGTTACCTCCCTGGCACGGATGCTCGTGCAGCTATCAATCCTGGCTATAGCGAATCGCAGATGATCCTCGCGATTGTGGCTACATGTTTCTGTGTGCCTAACTTGGTTATTATGTTCTTTATGAAGAATATGAAGCTTGACGAAGAGGATGAGAAGGACGAGAAGGGCATTATTCGCGCGATTGCCAAGATTGAGCAACAGGGGGAACAGTAGCACAGATCTATAAATAGGTCGCCAAGAGACACCTGTGCCGAGGTAAAAACAAAAATATGGGGAGATAATCCGATTTTCAAGCGCCTAGGTCTAGGGTAACGCATACGGTTCCTAATGTGTTGAATCTCTTACCCGTGAAAGTCTTGTTAACTGCTATGCCTAGGACTGAATGTCAGTATCAGAAGTCCTAGAGAGGCATGGGCCAGAGGTCCAATGCCCCCAAGTCATATCCCCTTCCTGAGGAGAAAATCAGTTTGCCACTACATAACTAATCTTAACACTCTGGGCAAGTTTAATATAGATTGCCTTGGTACGTAGTTGAAAAAGCCGAATAGCGAGGCAGGCACGATACATGAGTTGGGAATTATGAAAATTCTCACCATATGCGTCCGGAGTACTATAAAAACTCGGCATATTCTACTATGCATATCTTCCATCAAGGGCGATTTTTCTAGAATTTCTTAAAGCTAATTGTTTAGAGGAGAGATTCTACTAAGACTCGCCGCCTCTCATGCTCCAATAATAATTATGTAGCACGGATGTTTGAACAACCAGAATTCAAGCCCCTCAACGTTCCACCAGTGCCCGAGGGAGGGCATGTCGCGGTGGCAATGCATGGCCCGTCGTTGATAGTTGTAATCTGATTCGCCTGAATTACTCTCGTGGCTACCTGCCCGTTCGCCAAAGTTTGTATGAAAGTGCAAGCAGCCAAAGCCTCACCGGCGCCGAGCGCAATTGCAGCAATGAAGGTGATTGCGAACTTCATTCTAGGACCTGAGTTAGTTATTTCTTCCTAAACTAGTATTAAAGGACTAACTTAAGGGATAAACTCGAGAAACCGGGAATCGGTAGATAGGGTAGGTTGAGAAGATTGTAGTGAGTAGATTGTGGTGAGTAGATTGTGGTGAGTGAATGATCAAGTGCAAGTGTAAAGCTAGTATTTATAGATGGGCTACCCTTTATGCCGAAGAGTTATTTTAAGTAACTTCGCCTATGTTTCACATATAGAGCCTTTACCGCTTGGCTGTCGCCGGATCGTATGATTTATCCTTCTAGGTCACGGCAGTTCAAAACTCGGGATCACTGGGTTTGACGCGGAATTCTATGTCCGAAGGTGCTGGTAAGTATCACACTTGCAGGCAAGGAAGGTTTGCCATGGCATATACTGTCGGCTATTATTAGAGTTTTACGAAAAAGGTAGAATGAGCCGGAAATGCTGATAGGCAGACAATCATTTCTGATCGGAACGTCGGAGATAGTTATTATTATTATTATCATACAAGTGAGGGGGAAATGTCCGTGCAAAGGCCTGCGACTGTAAGAAAGAACTCTTTGGGTTTAGTGACTTTAAGCTCTCTAGTTCAGGGTCTTTGCTATTACTTGTCTTGGATGATCGAATGTTAACGAACATAGCTGGCATGAACTAGAGTCGCTAACGTGTCTTCGTGCCCCAGCTCGGTCGCTCCTACGTCATGCGGGCTTAGGATGCGAACAGGCGGCATCTAAGGGAGTCACCACTCTGCCAAGCCCCTGAATTTCTCGAACTTTTACCAATGGTAGCACGTACCAGAATCCACAAGGTGACGTCAGCGAGCCAGGGCTCGTGGAGCCGGCAGATGGGAGCGGTTGACCGCCCGTGGATATGATCACGGGATTGGGCCCCTATCTGAATTCCTGGAAACTTTATTGTTAACTAAAGAAACTAGATATGCTCCGGTATGATCGATCGTCCCGGGATGTTGTCGGATGGGTAATGGTCGATCACCTAACTAGCGACCCGGTTTCCGACCAGCACCCCTCTTCCGACTTTGCCTTCACCGCCTACGCTTGGATCGACGTTCAACTGCTTCAACACACCGGTTGAAGGCATCTGTGCCTGTGGTACCCTGCCCTACTTGCCTATGACCAGGAGGAGAATTGCGGCTGACTCTGGTAATCAAGGCAAACACCAATTGGGCATCATTCATTATTCACCAAGAAGGAGGCTACAGTATGATGGAAGATTGAAAGCCCCAAGCATATGTAAGAGATGTGTATATTGATCAGCACAGCCACGAGCAGCCAATTGCAATCTGCCCTCGGACTAGACTTAAGCGGTCGATGTCTTCTCCAACCCAACTTTGACCGCATACTCGATTCCCTCAGCCACTTCCTGAGGCTGAGAAAGGAACGGGGAGTGAGAGCCCTGGGAATGGAAGCTTGCTGCATCAGGGCCCAGCAGCGAAGCCATATTTTGCTGTACTGGCAGTGGCAGTGCCTGATCTCCGTCGCAGAAGAAGTACAGGCAATCAATTTCATGCCAGGGTTCATATGTAACGGTATCAGTAAAGACACGACCAGACTGGTGCTTCAGGGCATCGAGAGCCTTCTTCTGGGCCTCTGGCTCCACGTCGTGATAGAAGATCGTCTCGGGCGTATCGGCGTAAACGTAATCCCCCTGTGTACGCCAATCAGCATCGGTTCACAATGTAACCCTGATTGCTCCTCATGTGGGACTTACCTCAGGCCTCATCCATGGTAGAAACTGGCCTCCAAGCATTTCTTTGATGCTTTTCCCAAGAGGCGTCACGAAAGCCGCGAGATACACGAAGAGTATCACACCGCCAGTCTTGCCCTCTCGCAGGCGCTGTTTATAGCCCAGCCCCTCAACCGCGTTTGCGCCAACTAGGCCGCCGTATGTGTTGCGCGATAACGCGCTCTGATTGGCTAGCGCATACCTGCTACATGGACCATGCGTGACCATTAAATACCGCATTAGGTAATCCCCTTAATTAAAAGAAAATAAGGCTCTTTTAATTATTATTTTTAATACTTTAAGGTAACCTTTAGTGCTTTATATAATAATTATAAGCCTAAATAAAAGTATTTTTAATAATTATTAATATATCTTTTATTATTTTAAATAATTCTTTTTAAAAATTATTATTAAGACTTTTAAAACCTTAATATTTAAAAATTCTTATATTTTTATACTTATATAATTAACTACTCTAAGTATTATAATAATAATATATACTAGGCGGGGAAGTATAAGAAAAAGAGTTATTAGCTAAGTATAGAAATACTTACCTTAAATAAATTAATAAAAGAAAGATTAATAATAATCTAAGAATAATATAGTCTAGGATTAATAATACTCCCCTAAGACTTATAAATCCTAGAAAATTATAAAAGTATATAAATATACTTATTAATACTTTCTTATATATTAATTACCTTAGCTATTAATATAAGTTAATTATATTTAATATCTTTAAATATATTATTAAATATATTATCTTTATATTTAAAATAATATATATAATCCTTATTATTTTATCTTTTATATTACCTAAGAGTTAATCTTAGCTAATATAAGATATTTTATACCTAGAAGGTCTTTTATAAATAAAGGTTTAAAAAAATAAGCTTATAAGATATAAGCCTAGGGTTTTAATACCTTATAATATAACTTATATATTATTTATATATAAGTATACTTAAGCTATATAGGCTTAGATAAGTAAGAAATTAAGAAGTTATAATATAGCCTTAAAAGGCTTATTTAGCTTTATTTTCTAATTAAAAAGAGTTATATAACTTTAGACCTATTAGACTTTTTAAAGGCTAATTAAACTATTATAGCTATGCCCTTATATAAGGGTATTTTTATCTAGGTCTTAGATAACTTAGCTTAAAACCCTAAAAGGATTTATTTATCTTATATTATTACTTAGCTTTTAGCTATTTAATATTAATATAATATATATTATTTTAAAGCCTATAAAACAGGCTATTTAATAATATAACTTTTATTTAAATTAGCTTAATAAATTCTAAGTTATAATCTATATAAGTTAAAAGTCTTTCTTTTAAAATAGCTTCTTAAATCTTTAAGTAATATAAGTAATAAAAGTATTAATTAAAAGCTAGTTTTTTATATTTTAACCTTATTTTATCTTTATTTTACTTTTATCTCTTTATAATCCCTTATTTAGCTAATTAGCTTTTTCTTATAATATAATTAAGTAATATATTAATTAAGCTAATAAACTTCTTTTTATAAAAGATTAATTAATTCTAGTACTTTATGCTAAAACTATATTATACCTCTACTTATAAGGCTCTATAGCTTAGCAAGGCTTTATTATATTATTACTTTATATAGATTTTAAGGGTTAAGACTTATATCCTTATAATTACCCCTCTTCTTATAATAATATAGCTTAAGTTACTTAATTTAAATACCTTAGACTTATAGCTATAGCGGCGCTAGTCTTATATAATAAGCTAAGTTATATATATATTATAAGAGGAACTTAAACCCTTGACTTAGATATTTAGCGCTTATTTATATATATAACCTTGCTATAAGATTAAGAATAATAATAATAAAGGTTAATTCTTAAGGCTAGCTATATATAACCTTCTTATAAGCCTAATATAAGTAATTAATAACTAAGCTCTTACTATTATATATATAATAAGAATTAAACCTATAACCCTTATTAAGAGAATTATAAAATATTAAAATAATTATAATATAATTAAGTAATATATTAATTAAGTTAATAAATCTCTTTTTATAAAAGATTAATTAATTTTAATACTTTATATTAAAACTATATTATATTTTTATTTATAAACCTTTATAGCTTAATAAGGCTTTATTATATTATAATTTTATATAGATTTTAAAGGTTAAGACTTATATCTTTATATTTTTAAAGATTAATTTTATTATTTATTTTTATTTTTATTTTTATTATTTATCTTATAATTTTTAAAAATTATATATTTTTTATTTTTTAATTTATTATAAATATTAAGATAATATAATTATTATATATTAATAATTTTTATTTAAAAAATTATTTATATTATTTTAAATTTTAGTAATTTTATTATATACTTATTATATTTATATATTATATTATTAATAGGTTATATATAAGACTTTACTTAGGGTTACTTTAATAAACTTTTTATTAAACCTCTACTTATAACCTTATCTTATAATATATAAGTT